>RHLR01000102.1:0-39163 GCA_009806335.1 Davidsoniella australis
AGTAAAGGGGGTTGCCATGAGTAACTACTCTTCTAAAACAAACTACCAGTAATAGTAACCCTATATAGAAATAGATTTCTGATAACTTACATATGAATTGAATCCCTTATGCTCAATGACGAAATATGTTTTGGGAATTAAAATGTCACCTAACCTTCTACTAATATACATAGTAGGTAGTTAAGTAATAAAGTTTTTGAGGCAACCCTGGGCTTTCTCTTCCCTTGAAACCGAAGAAATAAGGCGCATTGAGATGGCGTAGATACTGAAGTGAAGTACATACATGCTTACTTCAATGGCTACATCTTTTTACAATTCAAGATTAGTGATATTATTGACTCCTTCCAACACTCGGTAGAATCGAGCAGAATCATCTCCGAATAGAGCATATGTTACCTTGCGTGAAAAGATACCCCTTTCTAGTTATAGATATCATAGCCTAAACACCGCGTTTTCAGTTATAATAACATACATACATACATACATAAAGAGGCTAGTATGTAGTACGCTCTTAGCGTACAAAGGTACCTGTGTGGGTGCCCGTCTTTTCATTACCAGATGATTATAATGTACAGATATAGTGTAGATACTTTTTTGTTGATTGGATCTTTCGGGAAAAGAGCCAACCTGTGACTCACCTCTCGTCACATTCACTAGTAAGTTTTGATACATAACTGGTCAGCAAAAGGCTCTCCACCCACACTAAGATAATGAGCTGAAGGTATTATAAGGTACAGTAATTGGAAATAAACGATATACGTTTGTGTGCATTCTTTAGGATTAGGATGAAAGAAAAATAACTATATATATATAGTTACCTTAAATATATCACGAAAGATTCTGATGTTTCTGAGCATCACGAGATTTGGTTTTTCTTTGGGTTTCAAGCTGTTATCGGTGCTATGGGATAGGCGGAAATAAAACTATCATGACACAGTGTTTTAGATATCATGTTAGGCCGCTCCAGTTGGACGGTCATCCCTTTTTTTTTTCTCTCTGACGTGATGGTGCATTTGTAGTGAGAGGTCACATTCAATCAATAGTCGACGCTAGGATTTATTTAAATTGTCGTAAGAGGTTTCCCAGCTGAGAAAGTATTACTGGCAGTTATTTGCAAATGCTCTGTTGTCATTTACCTCTGATATGTATCAATATTACCCCCACCCACATGTTTATCTTCTTGGTCTTACTTTATGTAGAAAATAATCTGTTCTACAGATACTTGTATACAGGTATGTTGTGCATGCGTATCTTCGCAGTGCCTGGCCTATTCTAAAGCAAGTGAGGACTGTTGGGGTCTTCGGGAATTCTATTCCAAAGAAAATGAAGCAAAGCGAATAAATGGGGCGCAGACATAGATATGACGTATGCTATATGATGGGACTAAGAAAATAGAAAGTAGAATCCTAATGCCAAGTGTCTGTATGCGGTGTATTGTACATGCCGTATCTGTACACACTTAAGCGAACGCGTTGTCGACTTACATATAGAGAACTATACATATAGTTTGCGAAACTTATTCATAGGTCATGTCTTGAATTAATCTGCTGTCAAGAAACAGAATATGTATAACTACCCATTTCACATAGTTACACAATTTTTTTTAGAAATGTGCCTGGCTATATTGTTCGCAAATATTATCATATATCACTGATTGGATATACGATGAATCCGAATTGAGTGATAGTAATATGGCATTATAGGTAATTTTACATGCTCGTCCAAGTATAATTATGTCTTTGTCAGTAGCCCATTTAGAGAACTATCTAGTTTCCCGTTTAGACAGTCCTTCCGATCAAGATCGTCCTGGCTGCCGGTATTCTTTTCTTTCTTTTGTTTGTCAACACGAAGGCCACTTCTGGGCTCGTGTCACAACCATGTTATAGTGTGCAAGGAACACCCACTAGCACGAGAAAAAAAGAAAAAAGAGAGAGACAGTACAAGACGATGGCTGATATAGCCAGCCACAGTCTACTGTGTTCGGACGCCTTGATGAACTATGCCTCGGTGTGCGGGACACAGCGAAGTGTCAATACACTTTGTTTTTCTTTTTCAAGGACGGGTCTTTGTCCACCTTACGAAGAGTCCCGGAAGGCCCAGACTTGGTTTCTGCCTTGCTGCGATGCTTACTTTATAGATGGGATCATCGTACTTGATAGGCTGTTTCTTAAATATTCTCAATGGGCCCTGGGGCTTAGTTATATATTATTGAGGCCTATATGTAATAATTGCGTGGCAAATAAACTCTCACTTTGTCACTATAGCAATAGCCAGAGGGTTGAACGGAAACAAGATACTCCGGGCGCCAAAAACCCATTTTATCAAATTCGGAGAAAGTGTGACTATGGCTGGTGTACTATAATACGATGTGTATAGATTAGCACATAATTATCTATGTATGACAAGTATATAACGAGTCTTTACGAGATGTCAAATAGGGCATATCATTTATACTTGGATACAATAGCAAGCGCGACTTTGAATGTTTGATTGGGTGCCATTTTATCAAGATTGGTTTTTTATATCAACACTCATTAAGACATCTTTGTTTGCTGACAAGCCAATCGCAGTGAAACCCGGAAATATATGAAGAGAGTAATCTGCTGGGCTGACAGCTGAAATTGAGAGTATTCTCAATCAGCGAAGCCATGGCCTTTATATATTAAGTGAAACTACGTCTTTTTGCTATTACGAAACGCCTATTGAGACGATCCTGATACAATCGTAGACTTTGGCTCTGTTTAGCAACCATCAAGCTGACATAAAGGGCTTTTGTATCGCGGACCGCGGAATTCACCATTTACAAGAATCGCTATGGAGGATGCCTGGCCCTAGATGCTTGAGAGCGTGACCAAGACTAAAATCATTCAGCTAACCAGGCTATTAATAATGTGTATTCTCGGTACATATGTACCTATCCATCAATACAATACCCGTGACGTTGATTCCCTGTCTCTAAATAGATCGTCTACGATCTGGGTGGATGAGACGCAAGAGCAACGATTCCGCTTACCTGGTCTTTGGGCAAAATCTACAAGCTCCTGGGCACCAGCTACAAGCAACCATGTTTAGTATAATAGGGGAGTTTTCAACCTCCATTTTTCTATCACGCATAGTTGTATATCTAAAGTTTAGTCTCTATGCCACCAAGCTGAGATTCTGGATTCTTTTGGGCTCTTCTGTGTTATTGGCCTATAGCCCAAGTGCAAGTACTTTCGAATACGTTATTGCGCTATTTTCGATCAGCTTGGACACAATATTCACGATTTCACAAGAGAGTGACTTATCTGAGCTTCATGGAGAGATCGTGCTTACCTGGACGGTAGAGTGGTAGGTAACCTGGTGATGAGTTCAGCCATTCATAAATCCAGGGGGATTACTATTGTAGTTCTGGCTCTATAGTCTTGAAGTTTGCCGTTCACCGTTGCTACGCCTTCTCTTGTCTCTCTGGGCTCTACCACTCTAACTCCTATTGCCTACATTGCAGTTGTAAGAGCACTGAAAGCTGCTCTAGCTACACCGGATGTCACCTATGTAGTTGCAGAACCGAAGACACGTGATGCTACCTCTAACAATACCTACCTTGATTTCTGGACTTGACACAAGATCATCGTGATCTCGAACGCTGTAATGTCTGCCCTTCGGTCTTCGACTAGTACTTCTTCTAACTATCATACCATAATAGGTTATGCTGGAACTCTCCTCTTATATACAGCTTACTTGACTCGCTTTGTTCCTTGCCTATATACTTGGCGAGGAAACATGAAGTTGTTGTCTTGAGATAAGGCACAACAGCCACCGCAAATACACAATATAAATCGTACCCCGTATACTGCGGAGACAGTGCTCAATCTATTTTCATTTTTTGCGATTAATGCTACCACTTGCCGTAATCAAGTAACTTTGCGATCTGTAGCGCTGTCACTCTCACCGATCGAATCAAATAGAAGTCTACCGTTTATATATATATATATATATATTTGACGATCTTCATCCTGATGTAACTTCCTGGGTCGCCTATATCGTCTACATAGCCCAAAATCACAGGTTTCCTAATCAGCATGGCGAATGTTTCATGAGCTACCGACACACCACCCCATAGATCTAGAGAAAAGAGAGGCGAAGCTTGTGACAGCCTTAGAATCCATGTAGTCATCAAAACGCCATTGCTGCCTTGATGATGCTGATGAGATTCGAACCAAGGTTACTCCTCAAGTCAGAGAAGGAGAGGCTTTGCCCAACAACCCAAGTTCTATTGTCAGCAGTATTGATGCTACTAAGCCTACACCCTAACATGAAATTATTGATACAGTTATGGTAGACTTCATACCAACGACCAACGGTAACAGAACTTTGATGATTGTACTTCGTGGGAGGCACTGTTAGGCTATGCCAACGCTAACTTCAACGAGAGAGCCTTCAAATGGGATTTAGTTGGGCAGACTAAAGAATCTACATGGCCCAAATATAAGTTGTCATCTGTTACAGGAGATGTAACTATCCTGTTCAGCGGTCGGGCCAACTCCTTAGGCATTGGACACGACGCATAGGAAAGCTGCAGCGTCTGGTTTTATTCGTCATGCAATGAGACGGGGAAGGTGACAATGATCTAATCACTAAATAGTGGTTAAACGCGCTGTATCTTGATAGATATACGCTAGAGAGTCAAGTTAAAAAATAGAAAATCCTGTAAATCCAAAGTTAGCTTAGCATCGGATACACTGCCTTTATAGAATGTGAGGGACTCGGATAATCAAGCCAAACTTACGCATCTCTTGCCGAAGCATGAATCCGAATGTTTGCGTACTTTTAATAGCTTCTTTGCTAGGAGTTAGAATGCTCTCCGCCAATAGCTTCTGTCTCGCTAGATGGCACTATACTCCATAATCGTATGGAGAACTTCATATTATTTAAGGAAGGCGTGCAAAATTGCGGTGTAGCCTTGTTCTTAATGCCATCTTATGCTTTTTATATCTTCAGCATAACCTAGTTTGACAGCCTAATCAGCTCTAAATAACAAGAGTTGTTCTCGGATGGGCACTAAGGCAATAAATGAGAACATTGGTGATAGACGATGTAAGTGAACAGATCATTGTAAATCATGATAGTATGATTATTGATTTCAGCTCTAGGTAGATCTTTCTCTCCTTTCCTTAGGCATGCGAGCTGGAACCCAACTTTGTTACTCTAATTGGTGGCACATCTATCGTTATGATATATATCTTGGTTTAAATAGGATGTTTCAAGCCCAGCACTGTCTAGGCCATGACTTACTGATATATATATATATATATACTGGTTGTGACTAGGCATTAGGCGTCACTTCGTAGGATGAAAGCTAGTGGTGCCCAATCACAGATAGACATGCCTATGCTATGGCGAAAGTACTCGCCCTTTTCTACTTGTTATTAGTTGGATATATTTTGAATTAGAGATATATGTATAAGCTCAGTTTCAAGTTCAGTATACTGTTTATATGTAAAGTCATTTGTTCTATTTTCTACAGTATGCACCTTTCCTAGCTTTTAGTTCTTTAGTAAAGGTGAGTCTTCACTTGCCACTTAGCGTCTAACACGAATAGGATAAGCATGAAATTTACGTGGATCTGTCTAGTGAGGCTGATATGAGGCGGACAAGAAGACTCCAATGCAACTTAATGCAAACGTTATCATGCACAAAACCTTGATAAACATAACTAACCATGTTATATATGAGTAGGGTGTTTTTTTCAATCTAGAAATATTTCTCATTAACCAAGAAGTGATTCGAGGCATTAACTTGATTACGAGTAGTAAAGACGTTAAATATAGAATTGCTAGATGTTAAGTTTTATATCAACCGTAAAACTATATTGAGACCCATAGTACAGGGTAATAATATATGTAAATATCCTGGAATAACATAGACGTGTTGTTTAGGCGCCATTAGAGCAGGCTTTTTGTCCTACATCACTAATTGTGTGAAAACCTGTGAAACTATAAAACGAGCTGAAATATTGCAAATATCTGTTTTAAATAGGAGACTATGGACAAATATGTAGAATATGGCTAGAATTAGTATCAATATTGATTGCCGAACAAAAGCCCCTGACATACATATATGATTGGCCATCCACGGCGTAATTCAATTCATGTAATATGCGTTTAATTTTTGAGTCGCACCAGTGTCTATGCCAATTGAATAATTGCAGCCAATATCGATTATTATGTACATCCCGAAATGTTTTCACGATATTGGATCACACATACGTTACTGAAATTGCAATCGTGATTCATCTTTGGATTGGCTCGCTAGATATTGACACACTGGTAGTTGGAGAGAATTCGTACGATGAGGCTTACACGAAAAAAAGTATTTGATATAGATATGTATTCCAATATTCCAATATACCCCAATATCACCATTTTAAATCAAGATCGACTGTGATGTGATATCTTGGCTTTGTAGATCCGAATGACGGCTATCGATCAGATCACTCATAGTTAAACACCTAATTGACCTTTTTTCCCCCTTGACTTGGATAATATATTACTGGTCAATTGTTTGTGAAAATAACGGCTTTGATGGGATTCAAACCTCCTATTCAGCCTTTCTGGTGTTATCATCTTCACGTAATATATAAATCCTGTGAATAACAATGTAGGGAAACACCAAGCGACAGAACAAACGCTTTGCGTCACCATACTAACGAAATAGGGATAAATAGTAATATGTACGTGTACCAATAGCGTGATATATGTAGTTGATTTCCAAGTATTGGCTGCCGTTTGGGTATCAAGTTCGCTAGGCTATTGATAACCCTTAATAATCTACCTTATTGCGAGTCTAATAGGACCACTATGACGCATCTAGAGCGTCAAGGCCATGTTAGGTTGAAATCTCGCAGATACACGATCATGATATGTAATAGCAGGAAAGGCCAATATACATAGGACTTGCTCTCATATTGGGCGTCGAAGTGAATGACCGATATGCCTAGTCTTGCGATTGAAGACTTACACGTGTTTATTTAAAAATAGAAGAAAGAAAGAATTACTTGTCAGCCTTAATACAACAGACCTACCACCATCAATCATATAGCTGAAATTAGCCGAGGCAACGTATATCCTATAGTTTGACTGGCATATACATATGTGTTGATTCGGGCTAAGTTGATGTCATATTAGGTCTCATTGACATTCAGATTGCTTCTGAGACTAGTGAATGGTGTACATTTCGGCTGCCCAAAACATTTGCAGCCAGCACGTTTTCATGGCCGAAACGAAGCACACCATATCAACTTTGTTACCGTTAGTGTTGTACAGCCAACTATAGGGTTGGTTGGCTATATGTTATGCATATTCGAACACGACATAAATGTAATCTTGATATTCGTCACATATGTATATTCACATTGTTTGTCGTCATCTGTGAATATCTGGCCCGTGAAAAGGCAGCTTTAGGCATCGCCACGTCAACGTACTGTTATGCTACCGAACGCTAGGCTTTGATGTTTTGTAATCGTTATGAGGTTATTATAGTCGTCGTCATCAAGTCGATGTGAAGCTATGAACGGAAATTTAAAAAAACCTCCAATATATATACCCGAGAGGAAATTAGTGTTCATGAAAATTTCATATACGTCATTGCTACCGGTAGCAACTAGTATGGGATAACTAGTTCTCATGAATGTCTAGAATAATTTGTGACACCATAGTGACTATCTTTAACGTTTAGTTAACTCCCTGTTTTAACAATTTGGACCAGCGCCCAAGCTAATAAGGGAAAAAGGAATTACATATTCTCACACCATGTTCCCCGTAAGAATATCAGGCTCTACACATGTAGCTATAATGCTAAGGCATTATTGTCTAGTAAGAATCGTTAGTCTAATTCCCTTTTGGTAGAAATTATGTACAGTACTTTGACAACATGAAGGTGATTGATTGCCCTGCATTGATTGTGTTTGTAACTACACGAATTGGAAAGTTTGGATTATCTCATTGAAGACGGTAGGAAACATCATGAAATCCAAAATGAAGTAATCGAATCAAATTAGCATCGCGATCATTTTTCACGATATATCGGAGGATTAGTGAGTGAGACTATTGTGCTATCAATGAACGTGGGGGTCTATGTCGTAATAGGAAGGAACTGATCTAGCTCCTCTCGGGCGAGGAGCGGGCGAGTTCCGCAGGGCAATTGCCAACAATGAGAGATACTCTTTACGCTTCGATAGCGTTCTTTATCCAAACACAAACAGGTAAGTTCCTTGCTCGCGATAGTAAGCAATACATGGCAAAGAGCGATAATTGCAATAGCCAACAAGAAAAAGTTGTCGTCGACAGTTCCCCACTTAGCTTATCGCAATTCCTGAGGCTAGCAAGACAGAAATAACGTATATCAGCCTCAACGACGCGGAGTATTTTGAAACCAGTTTTCTCTCTCTTTTTCCATCGCCGCCCTGGGTATATTCAGACTAAATCATCGGCATCTTACCATCATCCTATTTACCCCGTGCCTGTTAACCATGCAAACCTGGACCGTGACTGAGCCGTTCCTGGCAGATCTGCGCTGCCAGCTGGGCGAAGGGCCCTACTTTGAAGAGGCCAGCAACACAATCCGCTTCGTTGACATCAAGGGCCATCATTTACACACAGTGTCCCTAGTCGATGGCGACAACCGATCCCTGACAACCCTGCCGGTAGCTGCTCGGACTACTGTGACTGCCGATATTTCCGGGGTGAGCCCGGCCGAGGCTATCGTAGTTGGCTCCAAGAACGGTCTGGCACAGCTGGATCGCAAGACTGGCCATTTGGAATACCTGGCACCATTGACCGAGGTGCCGAATGAGCGCCTACGCACTAATGATGGTGCTATCGGTCCCGATGGCCGTTTCTGGATGGGTTTCATGACAGATTTTGGCCATGGAGACTTTCAGCCTGAAGGTTAGTTCTCAAAGATATTCACGTGACAAGGAAATATTCGATGAGAGTTCTTCATGACGAAGGGTATCATTTTGTGAAATTCTACGCTCCGGGTATGGAACTTCTAGCCTGATATTTCGGATCAGGAAGCACTATTTCCGGGCGTTTACCCGTACTTTCAACACTATCCCATAAAGGCTATTCATGCGACGTAGCTAACCCTCCTCCAAGTCACGGTGGACCGGCATGAGGATGACTTTAGCTTGATTTGTTGTCATTTTTGTAAATTCTGTATACTAAGGCCGAGACTTACCCTACCCAAAAAAACTTATAGGAGGCATTGTCAGCTATGCGCAGGGTTCGCGTGAACAGCATTTTAGTGATATTCCAATGACCATCCCCAACACTATTGGCTGGTCACCCGACTTGCGTACTATGTACATCACGCACTCGTCCGCACGAGAGATTCTAGCCTTCGACTACGACCCAATCAGCCACAGCTACACCTATAATAGTAGCCAGCAGCAAAAGCCACGCGTTTTCTACACCCACGATGGCCCCGGCGAACCCGATGGTTTCCGTGTCGATACAGAGGGAAATCTCTGGCATGCTGTGTATGGAGAAGCCAAGGTTCTCAAGATTTCACCATCGGGCAAGGTTATCGGTGAGATTCATCTGCCTACTCGGAATATCACGTGTGTGCAGTTTGTCGGTACCAAGCTGTTCATCACGTCCGCAGCCGACGAGGATAGTGACGACGAGAAGAGTCGTAGCCTAGGTGGTGCTGTGTTTATGGTGGAGGTTGGCGCTCGTGGCCTGAAGCCGTTCGAGTACAAGATGTAAAGACATAATTCACGGTTTCAGAAACAAGACTAGGTAGTGAGGGATAGGGAGAACGGGCGTCTATTGTATATATTGAAATGTATAATATAGTAGTATGTGTTGAATATGTTCAAGTGAGCCCATCTTCTATGAATAACGCAATAGGTTGGCGAGCACCTCTAACAGCTTTCTAATGTGGCTATAACAACACCAGTGAGGACTAGACGACATGAAGATGTAGGATGTCCCAAAAGTACTAAAAAAAAGAAGAACAGAAAGAAAAGAAAGACGAACAAGAAAGAGACTTCAAAAAGCAGATTCCAACAAACCGGTGGCCTTGTTAATAATTGAGCCTAGCCATCTATAGGATATAACCACTGTCTTCAAGAGCTGCCCAGTCACGTACGCTTCTACCCTCCTCTAGTTCGACACACCACCATAGGACCTCTTTGGCCTTTTCACGCTGGCCGCTTTCCTCATACGCACGTGATAGCGCAAACCACGCCTCGGGGTTATTCCAACCAGAACCAAGCTTAGTCAGACTAGAAAGCAGGCCGTACGCACGGTCACGTGCTGATAGTCTGTCAAGGAGTGGCAGACCGGATGGCCGAGGCTCGGGCGGGAAGTGCATGTGGGGTAGTGCCGATGCGGGTTTGAAGCCTTCGCGGCCTGGAATGATAGACGAAGCATCGGAGTCTGTATCCTCCGAGGTGGGTGGCTTGATAGGACGATCTGGGCCGAGACCCAGCGGCTCATTGGTGAGCGGTGTAGAGGTTTTCTTTTGTATGAGTAGTCGCTCGTTTTGTTCAGCTCCGCTAAGGTTTGGAGGCATGGTACTAGAGGTTAAGGCAGGATCTGGATCTGCTGGCACGAGCTCCTCGGTGTAGAGATCGAGAAGGATATTTGAGATGCCGATAATACCAGTAGCATGGTTGGGGAAATACGTGAGAGCTGTTTCAAATTCGTCACGGGCAGCCAATGGCGCATCACAGGCCAAAGAAATATTACCAGACTGTAGATAAATATTTGTTAGTATACACACATAACAAGTAGTGAGTGTTAGCTGGTGGGACTTACCTCAGCCCAGACATCAGCCCAGAGCTCATCAACACTCCGCTTCTCGGCCCACTTTGGTGACTTGAACGTTAAAGAGCCTGTGACGTCCTTGGCCAAGTCGGCCTCTAGACTTTGTACCAACTTCTGTGCCTCCGTAACGGCACTTCTAGCATCATCTATCATTTCCGCTCTGCGATAGAAGCCAGCAACCATTAGCCAAACCTTGACCAAAACGACCACATGCTGCCGCTTTTCCTCGTCTTTAGAGAAGACTACAAGCGGTAGCGGTGGAGGTAGCGAGAAGATGCCGTCTGAAGTATGGTCGGCCAGTTGCTCGGAAGTCGTCGTCTTGCTTGCCATAAAAGCGGTGAGAGCAGCCGAGTTCTGGCGACGAGTAAAGGACGATGCGATCGACGGCTGTCGTTGGCAGGCAGCTGTAAAGGCACTAGACGAAGCGTCGCCTTCGGGGCTAAACAAGGGATCGCCGTCTGGTATATTACGAGTCTGTGGTCCGCTGGAGGAAGCGCGTTTCGGGCCTGCACTGGGATCTCTCTTGCGAAGGCTATTACGTCTTGAAGAACGGCCCCCGGAGACGGAGCGCTGCGATCCATGAATCTCAGGCGTGACCTGTATGGCAGGAGTGGCCGTACCAGTGGGAGAGTTGAGTCTACCGTTGATGGTGCCGGGCGATGCAGCCAAGGTACTTAGAGACCGTGATTCTACGGCTGTATCAGTAGAAAGAGTCGATCCTATAGCTGGGGAGGGGCTTTTGGATCCTCGACCGCCGAAGAAATTGCCACGGAAACTGCGGATTGTGCCTGCTGAGCTCTTGGGTGGCGCTTGGGTGACAGGAAGTTCTAGATTTTTAGCAGTATTGGAAGTGGCAGTGGTGGGAGTTCCGAATAGACGAGAGTATAGCATGAATAGTTCCGAACTAGCATTGACAGCAACCTCTGGTCCTTCAAGAAGTTCGATCAAGGCAAGCTGGGTCATTTTGACCTCTAGGATGGCTTCGCGTTCGCTGTCGTCCATGTCATCGACGAGGCCAGCAGAAGCCTCCGGTGGCTGTTGATCCTTGAGGTGTTCACTACGGAAAGTCTGTGCAGCGCCTAGAAGAATAGAAGGGTCCTTGAACTGTTCAAATGCACCTTCACAGATACGCATAGCCAATGTGAAGTCTTGACGGGCACTTAGTAAAAGAGCAAGCAAATGCCATACAGGGATCAAGGCTCGTTCTTGCCAATATGGCCCATAGACGAGTATTTGGTCGTCTTCCTTGGTCCTAGTAGACACGAGGGCGGCCTTGACGACGTCAATGGCTGATCCAATTTCACGGCGTTCTGCTAGTAGGCGGCCCAGTGAGTATAAGCTTTGTACGTCTCTACTACGACCAAATGCAGGCGACAGACTCTTCCGTAGGCTCCGGATAGCCTTGTTTTGGATCTCTGTGCGTGAAGAGGCATCGGGGGTTACTCTTGACCAGCCAGCATGAGCTAGACCAATGGCTTGCCAAGCAAAGGCAAGCACCTCACCACGTATTATGGGGTGAAGAACACTCTTGTCGGTGCCATCAACGGGGGAGTCGGTTGCGGATTCTGGCTGGAGTTGTGGTAGATGGGCCATCATGTCCTCTAGCTCGCGAGCTACGTCATGGGCTTTTTCGATGACTGAAGGGCTGCCGTAGCGATATAGGCCAACAATAGCCTGACTGATAGTTTCTAGAACAGTGCTATCATCGTCAAGACTAGGCTCAATGATGCCAGTCTTATCAACACGAGCTTTAGCCTTCTTCACAACCTCAATGTATGAATCGAAGGCCTTGAATGCGAGGTCAAAGTCAGCCACAGACAAGTGCACAGTCATCAGATATCTTAGAATCGACGTGCTTTGGTATGTTTTTGTTGCGGCTCTATACAAGATATCTAGGACACCACGACTTATACTTTCGTGACCACCATGTCCTAGATCAGCCTTTTTCCACCCACGACCACATAGAATAGACCAATTCTTGATGACTAGCTGCACAAACTCTTCAACTTCCTCGCGGCTCTCGTTTGCTTTGGGGAATTGTGTCTCGTCGAGTATCAAGGCTTCGTAGGCGGCCTCGGCCGCCTTTAGCTCGATGCATAGCTGAGTGCGCGCCGAGGCTTCATTGGTGGCCTTTGCTTGGCCAGATGGGAATGGCAGGTCGAATTCTAGGATTCTGCTCATGGACATGTAGTACTCGCGCCAGATTCGACGTCGTGGAACTGATCCGTAGAAGCCCTGGCCTCCAACAACAGGCCCCGAGAATGTTCCCCAGTAGCGTGCCCAAGAGCGGAAGGCGGTTAGAGAATTTGAATCTTGTAGCGACTTCTCATTGAGGTTGAGGACCTGACTAGAGAGCATGGTGTATTCTGAGAGGTAGAGCTCGGCCCAATAGCGCAACTGACGGCGAGGCTTCTTGTCAGAGCCCCAGACGCCGTCCATAGCCGGGAGGCCGGTTTCGAACACAGCAAGCGCGTCTAGGGGTTGGCTGGTCTGGGCGGCGCAATTGCCCTTGAGGTAGGCAGCCTTTAGGGCACAAACAGTCGCCCATTCTGACGGGCTATCGAGTTCGAGGTAGGATTCGTCGAGGCGGGCGGGAAGCCGCAGAGTAGCTAGACCATACTCGCCGACAGCCCAGTGCAACCAGCCGGCACATATGATAGCCTGGTAACGATCCTGGGGAAATGTATGCTCGTTATCGATGACTTCGACTAGCTTCGGCAGCTGCTGGGCGATTGGGGGAATGGTAGAGGTAGAGGATTTTGGACTGGAATCTTCCGTGGCCGTTGCGATTTGAGCTTCTATTTCGGCCGTGAGAGTGAGACCTACAAGCATAGCGAATGGTTAGTTATTGGCTACAGAGCAGCTGACTTGGGAGGTTTGCCTTACAAACACGCTCTGGCGCGTGCTTCCGCACTTTGCGCACAAGTTCCGAGATGGCGTCCCAATTGCCCTCGCATCTGGCCGTCTCAAGTTGAGCCAGGTAGGTTAGGGCTTTTGTATTCTGGACGGGCCGGCGCATACGGACAGGTTAGCGAGGAGGTTCTTAGGGGCGGCAGACGTAGCTCTCTGATATGCAGGGCGCAAAAGTAGCAGCGATAGCAATAGTAATGACAGCCTTACCGACATAGTGGACGGACGACGAACGGACGGACGGATAGTAGCGGCGTCGAGGGAGCAATAGCTCGAAGTGGAAGCGTGGCGAGTTAAACGGTCGGGACGGGATATCGGGTAGGCGGTCAAAAGTCAAAAGGCACAAACAAGGTGAGGGAGGAAGTGTCGTTGGCACAGGCTGGAATCGCCAGAGTCGGAAAATTGGCTCTAACAAACGGCAGAAGCCAACAGTCAGAAGCTATTAGGAAGTAAGAAAGGCGCTAGGCAGTAGTGTGTTCAGTATTATTATAGAAGCAAGATGAACCGAGCGCTGGGAGCTTAAGCGGAGCAAAACAACGTCATGGTCCTGTAAGGTGAAAATAATGGAAAAATAATGGAAAAATAACAGCGCAGCACAAAGCTCATGCAAAGACGGCAGAGGCTCGAGATCGGGCAAAGACCAAAACAGAGTTCCGTCGTGAGATAGAGGACGAGAATGGAAAGGCAAGATACAGGATAGAGGGTTGGCTGTGAAAATCAAATCAAGCATCCAGGAGAAGGAGAACCTGAGCTGGCTAGGACCATAGTTGCCAGGGCCAACTTTCTAGCGGGCTTTGAGGGGGCAAAGCTCCAGAACGGGCGGAATTGTATTGGCACCACCAACAAGACTCGAGCAGGAGCGGTAATTCTCTGGCTTCTATAACTTCTGTCGTCTTTTTCCTCTGCTCAAAAGGGAGCTGGCTAGCTGGGCTCATTAACAAAAATCTAGCAGGCTTGGGCAGTCGCTTCCGCCCTTTCGGCCGTCGATTGATTTCTTGACCCTAACGTTTATCTTTCTTCTTCTCTTTTTGTGTCCTTTTGGCGTCTTCTGCTTCTTTTTATAGTCGGTACGGCTCCTGGTTCCTGCAGGCCTATCTAGACCGCAAATGTCGTCTAGAAGCTAGCCCCGGCTTAATTTGTTTGTTGTACCCTGGCCAAGTTCAGCAAAAAAGCGCTTTGAAATCCTAGGCTGACACCAGAATGAGAATCTCACCTAGATAAGAAGCCCTTTTAGACTCTGTGCCACTCTATCTGCTTCGTGTAAGTGAAGCTATATCGCAGACATATCGCAGACTTGCAATCAAAATGGAAGGGGTTGATAAGGGTTGTCTCCGATAGGTAGCTAGCCTATTGCTTTGCTATGGTGCACCAGTAAGGTGGGGCGATTTCCCCGGTGTGCTAGTCCTCACCGAACATAATGCCCCACACTGTCACCGAGGCTCACCGCGAAAAGTTAGAAAGATAATAAGAAACTTTTTCTTACACAGAAACTCTAGCTCCAAACAAGCCACCAACGTTCAACCATAGCCAATTTCTGTCTGCCATAATACTCAGAATGTCTCTGGCTCCCGAACTACGTGTCCTGTGCCGTCTGCTGACGTCGACACCTCCTGCACGCCTTCCTCGTTCGGTGCCTGCTCTTGTCGACTTCGTCTTTCGCTGCCGCGATGCGCTCTCGACTTCCTACGATTTGAAGACTGCCAAAGGCGCCGTGGCTGAAACTGCGTCGCTTGTACACAAGTTCAAGACTATCGTGACAGCTCTTTTGAATGGCCGGACTGCCCAAGGCCGGTTCGCTGCCGTTGTTCTTGTGAAGGCCATCATCGATGTTGGCGGCTGGGAATGCCTCAAGACATGTGAACCATGGGTTCGAGGTCTGGTCTCTGTGGCCCAGGTATGAATCGCAAT
This sequence comes from Davidsoniella australis, assembly GCA_009806335.1. Lineage (NCBI taxonomy): Eukaryota > Fungi > Ascomycota > Sordariomycetes > Microascales > Ceratocystidaceae > Davidsoniella > Davidsoniella australis. Next base: position 15,633 of record RHLR01000102.1, read on the forward strand.
CATATATCTAGCCAATTTCATGTCCTTTTACTAACCATCCTATTGCTCTATAACAGAGACACGATCCTATTGCCTCCCGCGAACTTGCGATTGTCGCCCTCACCCGGATATACGTCTTGGTGCATGAGTATCAGACTCTAGCCCGTGAGATCGCAACACCCACCATTCCTTCGTTTGCCCAGGCCTGCATGAGCTTGATCAAGCCTGCGCTAGACCTGAAGAACCTGCAGACGCCCATGCACGTCGTCGAGACCGTATTCGAAGCCTTTGCGACTCTCATCCCCGTCTTCCCCACCACTTTCCGCCCCTTCGTCAACCAGGTGAAGCCTGTTCTACGACTCTTCATTGCACCTACCGATGCTGACGAGCTTCTGATTCCCGATACGCTTCAGTATGCTGCGCGCCGTCTTGCTGTGACTTTGCATCATACTGCGCCTAAGTCTGGCGGTAGCGAGGACTGGGCAAAAATGGTCCGGGAAACAGTTGCCCACTACCACCGCACGGCAGACCAGGTGTTCCGTGCCGTCAACGAGACTTGGGAGCCCAAGACCGAGCATGCCACGTCCAAGATCGACTTTGCCTCAGAAGCTAGCAGTGGCGGTGACTCTGCCAATGAGTACCCAGCTTGGAAGAGCGTCCGTGCCGGCTCGCGCCGTCTGATCAACTTGATACACTTTCTAGGTGACAGCCTACGCTACCCCACACGGGCTGCTGTCACGATCCCCGTCGCTGCGTACATGGATGTCATTTCACGTGCTACACAACTAGTCAAAACGACACCCAAGACTCAGAGCTGGGAACAAGCCGTCGAGGTCAATGCTGCTGCGGGACGTGAGGAGAAAGATGAGCTATGGGCTGCGACGCCCGAAATTCATGTCGCTGCTTTGCAGTTGCTTCAGACTGTAGCTGATCGTCTAGGCTCCTCGTTTGTTTCTTTGGCCCCCGAGACGCTAGATTACGTCACTCGCGTGTTAAAGAGTGGTATTGCCATGTCCAGTGTGCGTACAGCGTCATACTCGCTGCTTGCCACTGTTCTCGCCATTGTTGGCCCTACTCTCCCCAAGAGCACCGTGTCTCTGCTGGATACCATGGCTTCAGCCTGCTGCCGTGATCTTCAGGAGCATGCTGGTGTCTTCAAGCCAGCTACCAAGATCGATACCAAGAAACTAGTAGTGGCCAAGAACGGTACTGCTGCCAATGCTGATCTATTCATCAAGGGCACGTCAGAGTCACATAATTTCAAGGTTGTGCTGGCACCTGCACATTACGATGCTGCTACCAATCTTCTCTCAGTTCTACTAAGTAGACTTCCTCAACAGCACATCAAGCCTGCGCTACGTGGGTTGCTCGATCAGACTGCCATTGCTATCAGTTCCAAAGACGCCATGCTAGCCAGTGTTTTGTTCCCTTACAAGGACCAAAAGGGCAGATTATTCCCCAGCATCCTCCCCTACCTATCACAGCAATTCCCTCTGGACCAGGGCGTCGAGGTTCTGCGTACTAACTTACGCACTGCTCCTCACTCTTCCGGTGCTTTCTTTGCTTCGGTCACCGACGTGCAAGCCAACTCTGAAGATGATTTATCTGAGGATGAGGATGCCGACGAAGGGGAAGAGGAGGCCGAGAATGTTGATGAGATGGAGGAAGAATCCTCAGATATCAACACTGCTTCTAATGGTACCAAGAAGACTCCGTTTACCGATCGTGGTATTGAGGAACGGGCCAAGGGCCCTATTCATTCATTCGGAATGCAACCGGGATCTCTAGTCAAACGGAAACCCTCGGCTGAACTCAAGTCACATTCTGTCAAAAAGGCTGCTGTAAGCACAAACGCTGAGGCTACTTCTCCTACGCCAGTTGCTGTCACCAAGATATCAGCCACCACTACCACTGTTGTTACAGTTGATGGCTCCGATAGTGACGAAGATGGTAGCATTCACCTGAACATGGATTTGGATAGCGATGGTGAATAAGCTTGGCTATTGTAATTATATCTTGTAATAATGATTGTGTCTAAAAAGTAATTGCATATAACTATATATTACCTCAAATAGACTTTGATGAGGATTTCCAGCTTCTACAAAATGAACGTGACTCCTGTTTGCCTCATTTTGAACATGCCATGCTCTGTGTATGCACTACTTTGACATAAATGATAACCGCATCACTAGTCACGAAGCCATGCTCTTCTTTTCTCTTCTTTTCTTGCTTTACGCTTGTCCTTGAACTGCTTCAGTTCAGACTTGCTTATTCTCTTTCCCTGGCGCTCGGCTTTAAGACTACGGCCCTGGTGAGCATTTGCTGCGGCATCCACATCGAAATACGAGTTCATTTGCCGATTAGCCTTGGCGTCACTTGAGTGATGTTCAGTACCGCTACCTTGTTGAAAATTTCCAGTGAAGCGGTTAAACGTCACCTGACCTGCGCTATAGATTGCGTCTATGGCCGGTGTTATGTCAGTGTTCACCGGCACTCTTGGCTCGTCCAGCTTAGCATACCATGCGTTTGGATCGTAGTCGCCATGGATTGCTGGATTGTAACCGAGGATTTCAGGTGGTGGTGGTGATGGTGATGGTGATGGTTTGTTGGTGGCAGCAGTAGCTGCTGCGTTTTCTGTTGTGGTCGATGCAATGATTCGAGGATTATCGAGCTGCTCGGCGCCTGTGAATCTATTGAAGAAAATGAATTGGTTGCTTGCGGCATCCCAGCGGTAATCCCATCCGTCACCTTCAGGTGCAGGTTCGTCGGGGAGTGGTGGCGCATTGGCATCGGAGTCGGCTGTGTTGGGTGCCGTTTCGTCTGGTAATGGGGGATTGGTTTCTGATGGTTCTACTGCTGATTCTTCTAACGTCGATTCGGGCAGTGATGGCTCGTCCTCGGGAATTGGTTCGTCTGGTAATTGTGGCGCGTCGATAGGTGATTTAGATTCTAGCTTCTCAGCCGATGTTGTGTGTGGCTCTTCAGATTGTGTCTGGGCAGTGGATTCATCATGGTTGGTTGCAACTACACTGGCTTCATCCAGACTAGCGGCTTGTGAAGATGTAGACATGTTGGTTTTGGGTTAATTGTAGCTGGTTTGATAATCACAACATGACGTTATGAAATTGAGGCGAGTCAAATTCATCCAAGATGTACAAGATGTTGCAACGCGCTGGAATACTGTTGTTGATAAGATAAGGCTGAACTAGACTCAGTTCTGTAAATTTTGGCGCATGGGTTAGACTACATTTCAGTAACCCTAATACCAGTGGGGCCATCCATATTGGCAAGCATGACTAACACTAACGATAGTCAGAACGTCGTTGATACGTACAGGAAGACCGATCTCGGGCCAGTCTACAATTATCGATTCGCTATATATATTTCAAAGAAAAGAAACATCATGCTTCATTAAAGCTATTTTGACGATTATTGTCGTATAACATATATACCCTGACCTAACTCTTTATACTCTAACCCTCGTCAACAAAGAGAGAGCGGAAGAGAAACACCGCCCATCATGGACTTATATTCAAGCACAGGTAAGAATATTCTTTTGTCGCATTGAAACTAGACCGTAGGTTGGCACGCCCTGTCATGGCTAGAGAGGAGCTGGCTGCAGCAAAATAGCTTCACTAAGGCCATCTTATGGTATCCATGAAAATCTTGCTATATATTTTCAAGATATTGTAGCAGGATAGCTATTCCATGTTCAGAAGTGTCTACCTACAAGAGCTTGGCACTTAGTCTTCTCTTTTACCATATCAGAACCGTTATATTTCCCAATTTATGTGTCTATCGAATCATTTCTGTTCCTAGTCCAAATCCTTGTCGTCTACAATTCTCAATTTTAGAAAGCCATTCTTGATTCTGTCGATTATCTATCAGATTCAGCTGTATTCGATACAAGCATTAAAGAGTTAACATAATTTAATAATCATAGAGATGAAGGGCCCGAAGTCACTCACTATTGTGATAAAGCTGGGTAAGATTCACTATCGGTAGCTTTAGTCTGATGCTACTTATTGTCTTATACAAACCTAGTCTAACAAGCCTTCTAGGTACCAGCTCTATCGTCGATGAGAAGACACACGAACCCCTACTTCCGATTTTATCTTTGATTGTTGCAACGGCCGTTGAGCTAAGAAAAGAGGGACACAAGGTTGTCATTGTCTCATCAGGAGCTATCGGTGTCGGACTTCGAACTATGGATATCGAGAAGAAGCCGAAGCACCTTTCATCATTACAAGCTCTTGCTGCCATTGGCCAATGTCGCTTAATTCATCTATGGGATAGCCTCTTCAGCCACTACCGCCAGCCAGTGGCTCAAATTCTGCTAACCCGCAATGATATTGCCGATGTATGGATCATACAGCCCTTCAAAAACCAGGTGGAGTGTTGCTAACTTTCTATTTAGCGTACGAGGTATATCAATGCCCAAAATACATTCGTTGAGCTGCTAAGCATGGGTGTTATCCCAATCGTTAATGAAAACGATACTATCGCCGTTGCTGAAATCAAGTTTGGAGACAACGACACTTTATCAGCCATCACGGGAGCCATGGTACATGCCGACATGTTGTTCCTTATGACAGACGTGGATTGTTTATATGACAAAAACCCCCGTACCAATCCTGATGCCAAGCCCATCGAGGTAGTAGAAAATATCGCAGATATCACAGCCGATGGTAAGTCATGAACTCTATATTTCTCTGGCCCAAAACATGTACTTATATATCCCTAGTCTCGCAAGCTGGCTCCGCACTCGGCACTGGCGGCATGTCGACAAAGATTGTCGCCGCTCGGCTAGCTACATCAGCGGGTGTCACAACAATCATCACTCGTTCATCGGCTCCCGGTAACCTTCCTAAAATCGCGCGGTATATCCAGGCAACAAAACGAGCATCTCAGCACCCCGACAGTGCCAAGCTTTCATCTGAAAAGCCCCCATTACACACTCGTTTCCTGCCCATTGCCGAACCTATTCGTGACCGCCACTTCTGGGTTCTTCACGGTCTGGCGCCACATGGAACCGTATATATCGATCAAGGTGCCCACAAAGCTTTGATCCGTCGTGCTGGCCTTCTGCCCGCTGGAGTTCTTGGTGTCGAAGGCCATTTCGGCCAACATGAATCTGTGCGCCTAGTCGTTGCTAAGCGTCGCGATACACCAGATGAACAAGGTCGTCGTTGGGAGGGTGAAGAGGTGGAAGTTGGCAGAGCGCTAACTAACTATGCCGCTTTAGAGATTGGAAAGATAATGGGCCAGCAGAGTTCCAAGATCAAGAGTGTACTGGGCTACGCTGATAGTGGTTATGTGGCTGAGCGTGAGTATATCAGCTTACATCGTACTGAGAGCAGACCTCCGAGCCCATTCGGTGAGAGGACGCCTCTGGTTGCTTCAACCTGTGTAAGTGATCATGAAAATTCGCCATAGCATAGGCATGGCGAACTGCTAGCATAATACAACAAAAATCAAGACATTTACAACCATACGTATCAAAGCGGTTAACTTGCAAAATATAAATTTATATGTACCTGTAATCCACCGACAGAACGAAAATACAAGCAAAGAGTATAAAAAAAACAAAGACTCCAAGGCGCCGTGATATGTAGTCCCTCCGCCCAAAAGCTTTTTTAAGATGACCGCAAAGAAATGCCACACTGTAGATCTTCCTCAAACACCGACTTCGACTAACAAACACACTACACTTTAACCAGAGGCGAATAGGTTGTCCTCATCACGCAGATACTCTCCGCAATCCGCCTGGCGGAAGCAGACAATACCAGTGGGATCCAGCCGTCTAGCCTCGGCGGTCGATCGAGAGGTGACGCCGAAGCCGAGAGGGGTATCGTTCATGTTGTAAACTACCACACCCTGGTGCTCAGGGCAGTCTTCGCTCCAGCGTCCAACGTGAGCCTTGACAACGTTGCCGCCGTAAAGGAAAGGCATCTCGCCGTTGGGCTTGACCCAGATCTTGTAGCGGGCGTGCTGAGCCAGGATGGGCAGAGCAGTAATATGCAGACGGAACTTGCCAGTCTTGGTGAATTTGCCTGTCTCGAGAGAAGTGAGTTGTTAGCCGGATTGAATCTTTTCGATAGGGACATGTTCAGGCAGAGGTCATGGGGTAAGTATATACGCACCTAGACAAACACCGATGGACAGAAGCTTGTCACGGGCGATAGAGGTGGCCAGGTTGGCAACGGATAGCAGAACGTAGTAAACACGGTCCCTGTGAAGACGGAAAACAAAACGGTCGGCATCAGGGCCATCGCCGATAGGCGCAATCAAAGCCTTCAACGAGCTGCCGGTGTAGTTGGCCAGCTTCGCGAAAAGCGTCTGGGTCTCGGGCTCAGTAAGAGGGCGCATTGCGATGATTCGTATATTAAAACGTAGAAAGAGGAAGAAATGCGATGTATATCGTCACTAGAACTAAAAGATTCGAGAAAGGATAAAGGCGAATGACGGAGGTCGTTCTGCAAATTCCGTTTCGGGAGCGGCTTCTTCATATTGGATATTGCAGTAGCTGCTGGATTTTTTTTTTTGAGCGGCAGAAAATTTGGCGGTGAAACACCCCACTTTATTTTTGTTTTGCGACCAAAGCCTCTAGCGCAGCATCAGCGAAAGTTGCACAGAAGCCTCTGGACTTTTTTCTTTTTTCTTTTTTCTTTTGCTAGAATACTAAACAACCGACCAAATAAATATTTCTCCGAATAACCGCTCGATTTCGACCATGGGCGCTACCGGAAAGCGGAAAATGAAGCGTTCAGAGGCTTCTGGTGACGATGTCTCGGAGACGGTTACTGATTCCAAGTCTTCTGGCAGAATCCAGAAGTCTTTCTTCAAGAACGCTAACAATTGGAACCTCGAACAAGACTACGAGAACCGGCCGCGCAAACGCAACAAGAAGAGCGAGAAGGAAAGCACACGACTGCCTATTAAGACGGCTGACGGTCGCCTGCAGCACGTACCTGACCCCAAGACGACGAATGCAGCCGATGCCGAACCCGAGAGCGAAGTCAGCGACGGCGACTGGCTAGACAACGACTCAGCCAACGGCCTAGACTCTGATGTTGAGGGGGAGGAAGAAGAGAGGCCCGAGCTGCCTGTTAAGGAACAGGTCCGCAATGCTCAGGAAGAACTGGCCAAGATTGCCACCTCGCTCAACATGGACCCTGAAGACCACCCCGGCGCATTCAGAGCACTGGCTAAGATCGGCGACTCCAAGATACCCGCGATTCAGAAGCTAGCCATGATGACCCAGATGGCTGTCTACAAGGATGTTATCCCCGGTTACCGGATACGACCGGCCGAGGAGGGTGCCCGGGAACAACTGTCCAAGGAGATCCGGACACTGCGTGCGTATGAACAAGCACTAGTGGCTGGATACCAAGGGTTCATCAAGAGACTGTATCAACTTGCCAAGGCAGAGCCTCAATCAGCTCCTGCTGGCCGTAAAAAGGCTTCTGTTGGCAGCATCGCCATTCTGTGCGCTTGCACACTATTGACTTCAGTGCCTCACTTCAACTTCCGCAGTGAGCTGATCAAGATAATCGTGTGGAAGCTGAGCAGACGCAAGGTCGACGATGACTTTGTTCGCTGCTTAGATGCTCTACGGAATCTCTTCAAGGATGACGAAGATGGTCGTTACGCCCTGGAAACCATTTCACTGTTGACCAAGATGATGAAGGCGCGCGATTACGAAGTCGACGAGAGCGTTGTCAATGTTTTCCTTGACCTAAGATTACTATCCGAGTACAACGGCACTGCATCGAACGAGCGTGCGGAAACTGAAGCCCCAGCCCAGAAGCCCAAAAAAGTCTTTTTAACGAAGCGTCAGCGGAAGAATCGTAAAGAGGACAAGGCCCTAGAGAAGGATATGGCCCAGGCTGAGGCCATCGTGTCACACGAGGAGCGTGAGCGCCTACAGAGCGAAACACTAAAGCAAGTGTTTTCCACATACTTCCGCATCTTGAAGTTACGCTTACCTCACCTCATGGGTGCTACTCTTGAGGGTCTCGCCAAATATTCTCATCTGATCAACCAGGACTTCTTCGGTGATCTATTAGAAGCACTTAAGGATCTCATCCGACACGCCGATAACGACGCAAATGCCGAACTAGAAGGCCAGACTGAAGAGGAGGAAGAAGAGAAAGAGGGTGACGAAGACGAAGAAGTCGATGCCCATACCCGCAATACGAGCCGTGAGGCTCTTCTGTGCAATGCTACTGCATTTGCTCTACTTGCCGGCCAGGACGCCCACAATGCCCAGAGTGATCTACATCTAGACTTGTCATTCTTCATGACTCATCTCTACCGCTCTCTACTCACGCTCTCCATGAACCCCGACCTCGAAAAAAACCTCCCGCACCCATCTTCTCGATCCGACACAGCCCAAGCCAGCTCGTACGGCGCCTAGTCGCGTGAACATACAAACCACAACCGTGCTTCTCGTGCGCTGTCTTATAGCAGCTCTGTTGCCAAACTGGGGAATTCGCTCCGTGCCGCCAGTCCAGCTTGCGGCATTCTCGAAACAACTCATGTCTTCTTCGTTACATATGCCTGAGAAGTCGAGTAGAGCGGTGCTAGCATTGCTTACTGATGTTGCTGATACACATAGTAAGAAGGTGGCGGCTTTGTGGAACACGGAGGAACGTAAGGGTGATGGTACATTCAATCCCGTGAGCGATACTATCGGCGGTAGTAATCCGTTCACTGCTACGGTATGGGAAGGCGAGATTCTCCGACGACACTTTTCTCCTCAGGTCCGCGAGGGTGTTAAAATTTTAGAAAAAGCAATTGGTGGTTCTAATGGTCGTAATGATCGTAATGGTCGGTAAGCTTCTACGCGGGGGGTTGCGATGTAAAGAAAATAGAATATATATAGATACTATTGATTCAGGGTTACTTCATGTCTGCAAAATTACAATCAATCTCAATCTTCTTCCTTGATCATCTTCTATCTAATCTATTTTCCGCCTGAACAGTAATACCCGTTTTCACTGTGATCTATTGTAGCTCTTCAGTCTGCCCAGCGCGATGCGCTCAATCCAGTCTTGGTAGTCTTGGGGGTTTCTGCTAGCTTGACTTTTGATGTATCAGTTGTACATGTATTAGTGCCACTCGGGGTAGTTGAAGAAGGTACTAGCAAAGATTTTGCATGTGCTCTAGTACTTCCATCTTGCTGCGGTGTAGACTCGGGTGTTGGAAGGTTTTGAACTTGAGATCTAGCCCAGAAAGATTTCTGTAAGCCCTTTTTCTCGACCTGGGGTGAATCACTGCCGAGGACCCTGTCCGTCGGTGTTAGGGGCAATGGACGTGGCATATGGGGTGTGGGAATTGCAGATGGTGTACGCCAAGACTGTTGATGGCACCCAATATCGACACTATCAAGGCTAGAACCATCGGCCTTGTAGCTTAGAACCTGAGTTAACTTCTCGGAATCATAACCCGCTGTTAGGGCGCTTTTTGGTACAACTGAGTCTTGATCATTGTCGTGGCTGAGGGTCGTGTTCAGTTGAACAGAAGGTGGATCAAAAGTCAAGCCTTCCATATCTTTGTGGTAGCGGTTATAGTACGTTTGAGACTCAAAGTTGGCACCTTTGTTGTCGATCACTGGTGACTTGGAAATGTCAATCAATAGCTCTTCCTTCTTGGGTGGAGGGCTCAAACTCTGGCCCGAGTTAGTGCCCCAGAAGCGTGATTTATTGGCCTTGACGTTAGGGAAACCTGGCATACTCGGACCAGACACCGTAATCGGGCCATCGGGTAGATAGCTCCTGATATACTTTGCGTTGCTAGCGACATTCTGGGGATTGCTAGAGCTAGCAACTTGATGAGGAGCTTTCGATATATTCTCACGGTGATTTGTCCAAGGGCCCGACGCTCGCCAAAGTTCATGGAAGTGGCTGTTTCCTTGTGACGGTTGAGATTGTGTCCGGTGCGAGTACTGTCCAATGTATATTGTTAATCATAGACCTAATACGTCTGTCCAGTTGTCAATCATACCTGTGGTTCTTGAGGCACCACCAAGCTCGAATGGTTAGAGGTTTCACGAGTAGTTCCAGTCTCGTATTGTGCCTGTGATCCAGTGCTTGGGTGTGACGTCGTGTTGGTATGGGTAATTGGCATAGTAGTAGCGGGACGTGTCAGAACGCTACTACCTTTCATGTCTGCCTCGGCGTGTCGTGCCTTGCGTTCGGGGCGTTTGGCCTCTGTATGTTTTTTTGAGGAGGTCTTAGCAAGTTCCCGGGCATCGCCGGTCACTTGATTCGAACGCGAACCGTTAAAAGGTACGTGAGGCGGCATTATTACCTTAGGTGTATAATCTGCCCTGCTGTCACTAAGATAATTTGTAGTTCTAGTATTGTTCTATCCGTGTTTCTAAATAGACAGAGCTGATGAAGACTATTATGAGTAAATTTCATCCGTTGTTTGCGTTACAGTCATGAGGTGAGGTATTGGTGACAACAGGACGCTCTCGTTCTGCGAGGAAGTAACTATAAGATGGAGGCAGTTTGAAGAAAGGTTTGTGTGATGAATTGTAGGAGATGGAAACGGTTCAATTGAGAAATTAGAGCCTGGCAGTAAATATACGGAGATCAAGCGGGAGAATAAAGGAAAGCACCCCCAAAATGGCAACTGGTTATACAACCTAGAAGACGTGTTACAAACATTTTAGCCGTCTAGACATACCAGTTTAAGACTGAATATATTACACATTATGTATATACGGTGTTTCGTCGACAGCAATAGAACTTTGACACTTTCAATATAGTTCCAGTTAAAACAAAAAGGCCGTTTGTCCTAGGTATCATACAATGATATTCTCTCTACCGGCCTGTAGGATTATCCTCTAGTGTGTCCATCAACGTTGCTTGCTCAGAAACCTTTCGGCCTTTCCGCTGGCCAATCAAGGTTTGCACAGCAATGATATTTGGCGGGACAAATTGAAATTCAGATGTCCCGTCATTGATCCACGCTGACTCGATAGGTTGTACGTACATCTGGACATATTCTAATAGTGCCTTAGAGTGAGGAGAATTATCTTGAATTGCGATGACCGAAACACGCGGCAAGCACAGGACCTCTGTCAACCGCTCGGCACAAGCAATTGACAAGCCCACTAAGCGTATTGGGGTTTCTAAAGATGAGTTGTGTGATGCTACAGCGACTAACTCTGCAAAATGGCTGTGAAACATTGATGATTGGCCTGCGCGAGCGACAAACACAGCAATGTATGGTGTATGGCTGGCTGAAGCTGCAGTCGACGTTATGCTGTCGACACTAGACTTTTTTGATGTAGCCATCAACTGTAAGTTTCGAGTAATATTGGACAGGCCAACATCAACAAACCCTGATATCTCGGGTCTTGGTGGCTTTGGAACTTGTTCAACGTCTATATTCGACGTTCTAGCAGCTGCTTTTTTGGACGCAACTCTCTTCCGCTTGCGCGCTGAGCGGCCAGATGATGGTGGCAAGTAGCGACGACGGTATTGACCTAAAGGTTCCAGAAAGCTATAAAAAGCATTAGTTAGCCAGTTCAATATCAACGCGAAGTAAGATGAGTCTCACCTAGAAAGAAGCTCCAGTATAGCATTTTGATGCATTTCTGTTATCTCTGGCCTATGTCACGCATGGTTGTTAATATTAGATGTAATGATACGGTTGTGGAAATACAACATACCATGATATCGAACTATAAGGTGTTCCCAACTGGTATACGGTCTTTTTTCTAGGTTGATTCTGTAGCTTCGACATATTGACTACTAAGTGAAACGGATAGTAAATTTTCAAGCAACATAAAATGTTTCGTTGAAACCATTCTGCTACCATTAAACAAATACCAAGAAGTAATCTAATAGAACATCAAATAATTGCTTATCGATAAAGTGCAAACCCGATGTGGTAACCCTTATCTTAGACCCTAGTATCAGCATCGTAGATAAGTAGTCAATGATTTACACTGTGAATGAATTGACATCTTCTCTAGAATAATTATTAATAACATCTAATAGTTAGTTATTTATTTATATATAATGTTTATTAGACTGCAAAGAGTATGTAGGTAGGGTACATATTTACTTGAGAACTCAATAGTATCCATCGGTTATGGTAGTTCGAAGGGACGTTATTTTGCCACGAACAAGCTAGTGTTTTTTTAAGGCTGATGCCTATGACCTCATAACTAATTGTCTGCTATCTATCACCTTGGCCCGATTGTATTTGCGCGACTAGAAGCGGGCTTCATATTCTTTTCCCCGAAGAAAATATCCATCGCATCCCTCTGAATTACACTAGTGTGCTCATTTTAGTCTATTTGTTGACTTGTGCATTTCTATTGTTTACAAAATTTACGTCACGGAGACTACATTTCGATTATACACAATACAACTATGACAGCTGTTTGAGCCTCATTCATAGTTCTTCAATAGGTCGGTTTTCACCCTCAATCCTTCCCCGCGCGATAGTACGTACATACATAACTGTACATACGTAGCTTGTCTGTCCACTTTGGACTTGTCTAGAATAGGGAGAATTTGGAGATCAGGATTTCAACCAGTACACATAATCGAAGCTTACATAGGCTTCTACCTACACAAAACTCAATCAACCTATCTGTACATACATACCTATTCGGTGGTTTTGTACCAACAAAGCTGTTGGCCGTGAACCCCTCCTATAACCGAAGTCTTAACATTCTGGAATGCTACTCCTGTATTCTATATCTAAAGCGGCCGTCCCCAACATTTGGGCTGTTTTATGTTCTACACCCTCCATCGTTTCCTCTAACCTTGATACCTCCCTGCCATTTTGAGACCTAACTTTGGACTTGACCAACAACTGTTTTGAGTTGGAATTTAGTTCCTTGAACCCTTCGTCTTCGTCTTCTTCACCTTTAGTAGCATAGCCTTGCCCCACTCTTACTACTCAGTCCAGTTATACCAATCGTGACTTGACATCAAGCTCTAGTCCCATACTTTTGATAATTCGCTTTGACGATCACATATTGAAATATTGATCATCTCATGTAGCAGACCCTACATGTAATAATATCGTATTGAGATGAGTGGATTCATAACATCTGTTGTGCACGATCAATCATTTTAGCAGCCCCAATTACGACTACTTGCTGCTTCCAGTTATAGTCAGCAAGTGGCAAGTGCCGACCTCCACTAGGCTGCCATTCGTTCTTTCACCCTCACCAGCTTTCACTAGCTTAAGAAAGTCACTAGAAGTCAACTAAAAACTCATCTAGGCTATAAAGTTAGGCACAGTGTTTTTTGGTGTCAAAAGGCGCCACTCTACCCCAAAATTTTACCAGCCTGTATTAGATCAACAACTCCTAGATCTGTATTTTATTTTTTTATTTTTTGAAGCTTTCTGAAGCTTTACTATTCAGTATAACCCGCTGACCAACCGATCCATACCATACATTAGCATCGAATCAGCTTATTGCCGATGCAACCAATCATCAATCAATCGCTGCTGGGGCTAAATTTTTTGCCTTTGTTGATCTGCAATCACTTTTTGCTTCTACCGTCAGTAATTATCAATCGGCCTTGTGCATCACATCTGCAACTTGTCTATTTTCTCCTTTATCTTACGTTTTGAAGCTGGATTGAACTTCATCCGAATCATCTGCGCCTGCAATCAATTTATCCCGCTGTTGAATCTTCTATCTTCTTTTCCGCTTTTACATACAGGCACTGTTGCTCCTAGTCGGTCGGACGTCGTACCCAGATCCAAGCTCCCTTGTTGCATACTACGGCGAACGGCCACTATCCTGGCTCACTTTGCTTTACTTCTGTTGCTCTAGTGGAACTGCTCCTTTGGGAGCTGTACATACTACCACCATCTCTATACGCTCTGAATTGCCAAAGAGCCTATTTGGAAGCCCACTGCTTGTCCATCATCATCTCTACCTCTTGTCAATATCTTGTTTGTTGACTGTATAACATCTTTCATCCTTGTTTTGTCCGACTATCGTTACGTATCACCGATGATAAATCTTCACATCAAGTATTAATGTTTTTGTATATCCACAGTCCCTATATAAACGGACAACTACCGAGAGACGGCTGCTCAAACCCCGTTGAGAAAAACGACCTACTCGTCTGATTGTTAGACAGAACACCCCTTTAACTTTCTTAATGTACTCCTTGCAGTACTTACTGGAACCTTAGTTCTTGTCAATCTCTAACATTATCCCGACTGGTTTCTGCTAAAGGCACGAAACAGTCCAGATGGCAGCCAAATCATCGCCTCTTGGTCGATCTTCAGATCACCAATCCTCTCGCGATATCTCATCTTCATCGCCTGAAATAAGTTCCACACGACCGAACCCATTTGATGAACAAAGCGAATCTGCCAGAAAACGTCGTCGTATGCATGGCTCAGTTCCTCGAAGTATTTCAGATGATAGTGGGAGCGAGGCAAAGTCACAGTCTGCGGAGCAAACGCCACAGACATCATCTACACCTGGTCATAGCCCGGGAGACCTATCTCATATACCGCAACGAATGGGCAGTATCACCCCGGAATCAATGAATCGACAAAAGCCCGACCTATCACACATTGAGGATCTTTCTGCAGTCAGTGGAATACCAGAACCTCAAAATCTTAGTGTCCAGCCCCACAACCATTCCTCAAATAGCTGCGTGGACAATGCAATGAATCAGTCGTCCAATCGTGTTACTATCAACTTGCGATCAGCAGCAGTGTCTCTGTCTCCGTCCCCATCTCTTTCCTCCCAAACTCAGTTTTTGCCATCTCAACATGCTCTTCTTGATGCCAAACCTGATATCAAGCCTAGCGTGGAGATAGATGGCGATATAGAAATGCTTTCAGAAAGCCTGGCTCCTGTCACAGTGGTCAACATCGCTGATAGCCCCGATATAGACAGTGACGATGATGTAGTGTGTATAGGCTCTACTATATTGTCTGGTCCACCGGAAGTTCTTCATGATCCTACATTGGATTTTCCTTATCGAGAAAGTGACACATTCAACGAGGTTGTCATTCGATTGAGTAGCTTTATCAGCTCTTGTAAGCTTTTCTGGTTCATGGGCTGTCATGCACTCCTATCTTGAACGTAATGTTAACATATATCTCTACAGCAACCGAGGCATTTGATGAAAGTCTATTCGACTCCCTCGGGAAATGGACTGATTCTTGGGTTACTTGGGCCAAATGCTCGGAGAGGGCCATCGTTCTGAACTCTCTGGAGGAGAATTATAGCCTATGGGACTCATACCCAACTCTAATATGGAATTTTGCTCATCGAAAGTAAGTGATATAGCCAATATGACCATCAATCACATCCTATGGATATCCAAACGTATTATATTAAACAAAACTAACTTGCTACACTAGGCTTACTGATGCCATGTCACACACCGGTCCCACTTACACCGCAATTTTGACGTTCTTAGACGCTTATGCTAGACTTTGTGCCTTTTTGGTATCTATTGATTTAGCAAATCTAGAGCTATTAGCCGAATCTCCCGAAATTTCTATCTGTCCTAGACTTTACTATGATCAGTATCTTCAACAATTCGGATCTGCAGTTAGAAGGCTTTGCGAGATCACCACCATGAATGGACAAAAGTTCAATCCGGATGTTAGTGGTGTGATATGTGCGTTTTCCATGACTGATAGCGGCCATCCTTCATCTTTGTTGAGGATCGCTTTTCTGATTGAGAAATTGGCTCCTCGATTTCCTCACCTATTCGACTCTCGGGGTGGTCTTTGCTTTGCAGTACAAACAATAGCCGAGGCTGCATCCTATCTATTGGGGCCGAATCAGCAGAGTAATATGGTGCCTTCTGAGTGTGCCCTCCATCTAGAACAGTGTCATCAGTTCCATGACACTATCGTAAAACTTGACTATCTAGCCATCGATAGATATGCCATCTATCTTTCCCATGATGGGTTTTTGCTCCCCCTTAGCCGATTGGGTTCCATTTTGAGATATTGCCTAACTGGGAAACACCAATTGGCACAAGAAATATTGGCAGCGTTTCTTGGCGAACATCCGGACTTGTCACCAAATATCGCAGCAGAGTGTATATCAAATAGTCGCAAGTTTTCTATCTACACAAAACTGATCAAGTCTAGCCAAATGCAACTTCGTGTTGCAGCTGCTAGTCAATTTTGCCAAAATTTGGTCGCAATATGGAAAAAGCACGGGGAAGTCGTCGAGGATCATGGGCCAGCTCTACTTGAATTTATTGCACGCCAAATCTGCGATTGCGGTGTCCTCGAATATGTCTTCAGTCCTGTCTGTCACCCTGAAGTTTCGAGCGAATGCTTTAATATTGTGGGGTTTCTCGCCGTGACTCGGGGCTTTACAAAATCTCACCTCGACGCTATCTGGCAGACACTCGTGACTTGTGCCAATCCACGAGTCATTGAATCTTTGCTGAAAGTTTTGAACAGAGTTCTTGAACTCTTCGATTACACGATAATTGTCGCCAATTTTGAAAAAGTCCTTGAGCTCCCCACAGAGGATTTGACGAATCCTCAGTATAAAGTATACATCGAGACACTATTGAAGGCTATCATGAGCAAGAGGCCAATCGACGCACAGCTCAGCTACTTACCGTACGAGCTCTGCTTGCGGTTAATCAGAGAGTCAACTAGCACACTTAATACGTCTAAAAACTTATCCGATCTCCACATACTTGCGACCTCTAAACTGCGAGAGTTTTTTCGTCTTGGCTTAGAAAGTAATGAGAGGGTTAAATTCTATGCTGACTGTATCGATGACATTGCAGAAAAGTCGCCAACGTCAAATGGTAGTCTTTGGGGTCTTCATATCGCTATCAGGGCCAACAATCTCATCGCCGCGGAACTGCGTAGTCTTTCAGAAAAGCACGACTTCGCTAAATTGCTTATTGACGAACTCGAACATGCAGTCATTTATAATTCGGAGCATGGCCAAGAGGCTTCACTTGGGACAGGAAATGCCGCCCGCTCAGACATTATTTCACTCATGATCCAACACCAACCAGATAAGTTTGAGGGAAAGCTCGGCATCCGTCTATGGGATCTTCTAGTTGGATCCGAGGCTTTATGTCCTGAGGATCGTGAAGCTGGCTGGGCCATCATTAATGGAACCAATAGGCCAACGCGAAATATCTATCCTCCTCCGGATGAAGATAGTTTCTCGAATAACAGCTTTCTCCAGACTTGTTTCACGGCGTACCTGCCAAGTCTTCCGCCCAAATGCTTATGTGATGGCGCTTTAGAGTTTGTAAAATTGAGACTTCTGCCCCGACTTGCTTGTCGAGACCGGGCTGATGACTTGCAGCTTGACGACGAAATAGGCGTAACATCTAGTGGCATCGAGGTTCTATGGAGAATATTGCTTCTATCGCCGGATGACGGTGTCGCTAATAGCGCAACTTTGACACTGGCTAGGGATATCTATACCGAAAGTCAGGCAATTCGACAATACCCACATCACCGAGCTCGCCAAGTTCACCTACGTTTATTGGAGCGCTGCTTAAGTCAACTCCATGTTTCGTCAAAGTGTATCAAGAAGATAACGACTAGCTCTCCAAATCTCTCGTCGCCTGGTAGCATCACGAGTGAGATCGAGCTGGCTACCAAAGTTAGCACCGAGGAAGACCATGTTCGGATGTTTCTAAGATCACTGAAGCTTCTCAATACCTTTATGGAAATCTATAATGTGAAGCCTCATTTTTCTGCGCCTGACTTATGGCCATTGATACCATCTTCACCCACGCGACCTGAAGGTAATTCTGCAGGCTTGAAGATTCAAATGTTCGATAGCGGTTCTTGCACGCCAATACAACCCATTGATATTGGCCAGTTGAATACCGTTGGCTCTCTTCTTGCCTTGATCCGACAGAAGTCTGGCTTTGACAACTTTCGCATGTACTTCTCGGGAATACGATTCTCGCCGTCAGAAGTTAACATTCGTCAAAGACTTATGGATGTTGAAATGCTGCAAGGCCTTATTCTTGTCAAACGTGAAGATCGTACTATAACCAACTGTACAAGGCCTGGCGCTTCTCTCCTCGAAATAGAGCTACTATCACATTTTGATCAATTATGGGACTACCTTACTGCGCCAGATGCTATAGCACAGGAGGTAATTATTTCAATACGCGCATCTGTTATTTCAAGTACTAAATAAAAACTAACAATCTTAGATATCCCGACTTCTGCAGAAATTTCCTGCTGATAGTTCCATAATCTCAAAACTCTTAGATCAACGTGTTGATCATACGGCATTCTTCCAAGCTGAGCATCCTTTCCAGGCTATCTACGTTCTTCACGCAATCCAAGATATGATCGGATCAACATATGATGGCTCTACTTCCGAAAACAACAACGACAGCAGAGATCCTGTCTGTTCAGATCGTGCCAAGCTAACACGAATTTTCAAGCTTGTTACTGACGCAATCAGTGATGCTAATATGCTTGATATTTCCAAACCGCGAATGGCGCAGGTTGGCACTGGTCTAATGAATGCAATTGTAAACGTTCATGATGGTAAGCCTTTTCATGACATTTCACAGCTTCAGCCATATGATATTAACATATTTAGATCTTGTAGCCAAATCCCTGGACGGACCAATCGGTCTCCAACCCCCCTCTACCACTAGATTTGTTAGTCTATTGAAAGACGCTTTTGATCTGCATTGCAGTGCAGATACTTTTCCCTTCCTTTTTGCCACCCTTCAAGCAGTCTTGGAACTCTCAAGCGATCATGAGAATAGCTTATGGGTACCACTTTCATCTAATGGCACCTTCTCATCTCTTTTGATGGAACTCCTTACACATCAAAGTATAGATCTTCGACACACAACCTTCAGGATCCTCCATGAAAGGGTATCCGGCCTAAAAAAGTAATTATCTTCTGAATCATTATAGCTATACCTACTACTTCACATTAGCTAACAAATGTCCTTGAAGTGGAAACACTTGTCACAAACGCTTAGGCCTATTCCTTTGGCCTCTCATCCTACAAACAATACCAAGCATAACAGCGATTCCGAGGCAATGTCATGAGGTTTTTATGCTTTCCGAGTCTCTAATCTCAGGTCTCTCTCGCAACGACGAGAATGTCATTGATACGAAACAAGTAGTCGATATATATGCTGACATACTACTTTCGTATGAATCGACCGAGGTAAGACTTTCTTGCACACACACAATCGATCGCATGCTAATGTTTAACTAGGTGATTGGTAGCAGTGATATAGATCTATTTGCATCAGGACTTATGAGAATTATGTCACAATGCCTCGAAATTGATCCAGCATCAGTGACTGTGCTTCAGGATAGGTATGCCAAATCCCAAAACTTTGTCAAATTCTCAATTTGAATAATATGACTTCTAACTTGTTATAGAAACTTTGCGACGGCTGTGTTTTGGTCACACCTTTTTCCGCAAGACTTGGCTGTTGATGATACAGATTTACAATCTGTGATCTTGAATCCATCTACGCGAACCTTGATGTACAATGTCTTACACAAAATTGTTTTGGGCGATGAGAAGCAACGCATGTCAATTCTCAGATCTCTTGGGGAACTTGTTCCATTCAACTCCTCGTCTGATTACCGTAAGATACTCAAGACACGTAACTGAAATCATATGACTAACACAATATACAGCCTACGAATATGATTTAGGAGCGCAATTTGAGCGATCTAAAGCCATTAGAGTCGAGTGTGGATATACCGGACTACGAAATCTGTCAAATACATGCTACTTGAACTCTCTTTTCGTTCAGTTGTTCATGAACACCGATTTCCGAAGACTCATTCTAGATGCAACCGTCAACGACGAGTATTCACAAAGTCTACTAGTCCAGATTCAAAGGCTATTTGCTAGCATGCAAGGTAGTTTTCAAAGATTCATCGACCCTACGACAGTTGTATCCTCTATTAAAACGTTTGAAGAGGGGCCCATTGATGTGACAAATCAAATGGATGTCGATGAATTCTACAATCTGCTCTTTGATCGGATTGAATCTCACATGGCCACACCTTCGGAGAGTCAGCATGTCCGCTCGTTCTTTGGGGGGCAAATCGTACAACAAGTCAAATCTCTTGAGTGCGAGCACGTCTCGGAAAGACTAGAATCGTTCTCAGCCATCCAGTGCGATATCAAGGGCAAAGCAAGTCTCCCAGAAAGCTTGCAGGCGTACGTTGATGGCGAGCTAATGGATGGTGGTAAGTTTTATGGCGTCCCATGCTCAACTATAATCGTCAAACTAACACTTTCATGCCTAGACAACAAATACAAGTGCTCAACTTGCGATCGCCACGTAGATGCCGTCAAAAGGGCATGTTTCCAAGACATCCCTGACAATATTATATTCCATCTGAAGCGCTTTGATTTCAACCTACGAACTCTACAGCGCGCCAAGATCAACGACCACTTTTCGTTTCCTCGTATTATCGACATGATACCATATACGGCCAAGTACTTGATAGATCCAAACCAAACTCTAGAGCCAGATGTCTTCGAGCTGGTGGGCATCTTGGTACACTCTGGTACTGCTGAGTCCGGCCATTATTATTCTTACGCCAAAGAACGGCCATACTCCATTCATCATGACAAATGGGTCGAGTTCAATGATGAAATCGTCATGCCCTGGGATCCATCTTCCATGGAGGCCTTCACGTTCGGTGGATACGAACCTAAGCCGACGTATGACACGACGTCTGGGCCGTGGGAGAAGTCGTACAGTGCGTATATGCTGTTCTATCAAAGAATCAGCAAGCTTGAACAAGCACAAGCTCTAGTATTACAACAGGGAATTCCAATCCCGCTCAAGGTCAACGTCTCCATCGACCTAGCCATGCAGGTACGAAATGAGAATCATTTCTTACTTCGAAGACACTGCCTCTACGATGAAGCCCACATGAAGTTCGTTCTCCAAATGTTTAAGAACATCCATGGATATGGTAGACCCAAAATCTTATCATCACACACTGAACATGATAGAGGTATGGAAATGTTTCTTGGACACTTGGATCAGGTCGCGAGTAGATCTAAAGATTTACCCGACTTTTCTAATTTCGAGTCTATCATAACGGAAGCAGTAACCAGATGCTCGCGATGTGCAATGGAGTTCTACCAATACTTTTATCGCAATGTGGAGTCTTTTCGTTACTTACTTCAACGATCTTCGGAACCGATTGTCCGCTCCGGTATCAAGACCATGATGCTAACTGCGATACGAGAGGTGAAAAAGAGTTTCCCTGCCAGCTATCACAGCAGTAGTCGATCTGAACATGTTGTTCAAGGCGTGGTTGAGATTATTCATAGCCTGTGGTCGACATTTCACACATCTCTTAAGGCTTGGGATGAATTTTTCGGGTTCATTTTCGATTTTGCGAGAATGGGACAGGTTGAGACAACTCACCTTTTGGCAAAAGATTTCCTATCTCTCTTTGTCCAGATCATCACAGCAGACCATAACGCGTCCGTCACACCTCAATATGCGCGACTACATACGATCATGACCAGACGGGCAGCGCATATGAAGCCAGTCTCTCTATTGAAGGTCTTCTTGATTATTGACTACTTTATAGAGTCCCTATACCCTGAATTCAAACAAGAGTACATGGTAGATACTCCTGGTGAGAGAGTTCAATGGTTGTCCCGGTATGGTGTTCCGTTGCCTTGGAGCAACAACGAGGTCCATCTTCTTCATGAGACATATTCGGTTAACCAGAGCAATATCCTCATGAACAAGATCTGTACGCATGGGCAATGCCCACGGCAAGCAGAGAAAATCATCAAGCGTTTAACTCGTTCTGGAGATATGCTGGAGAGCCAAATTGTCAAGACACTCCAATGCTATATCACGGGTGCTGCTACGCATTATAAGGTCACATCATATATGCGCTGTGCTATCTGGTATTGCACTGAGAGTAATAATGTCGACAACGTAATAACTGTCGTAAAGCACGTTTCCAGCCAGGCTATCAACATTCAGACACCCGACGGGAAGATTTTCCCAATATTCTTTAGAACAGTTCTAAATCACGCAAAGGGGAAGCTAGCCGATGATCCATCGTTAGGTAAACAGTTGTACCAGGCAATTTTGGCGACAATTCCAGAGTGGGCGCCGTGGCTTTTGACATACAACGTTAGTATGGCGATCTGCTCGCCTACCGATGTTCGACGATCTACAGAAGACCTTCTCATATTACTGCTGTTCGACGATGTTCAAGTTGGGGATGGAGACACCAACGATCTCAAGGAGATCTACATCCGTGACTTGGCCCTTCGCTGTCTAGCGTACATTACGGAAAATATTACGTTAAACCGAGTCCCTGTTTCAAGAGAATCAATGGATCAGATCCAGCGTATCATCAACAAGTGCTTGCCATTCTTCGGGTCTACCAGTGAAGATCCGAACGACGCAGTCTACTCTGAAATGAGTGCAAGTAAGTATCATCTATGAAGTTCGCACAAAATCTTATGCTAACCATTAACCTTCAATTAGACGTACTCGCGGATCTGGAACAATGCTTAGTTGATCAACTCGATGAAGAAGTGTCTGGTAAGTTTCGATAACAAAATTCGACTATACTCGATCTTCGCTGACATTCGCAACCAACAGACTTCGATAACTCCGACGAAGTATCATCTGAACATTACATAAACCTTGACGATGTGCATGTACAAGGCTCGGCTATCAGCATGGAGCGTGTTTGAGCTCGACTTCTACTTTTTGAAGTAGCTTTCAGGTCGTAATATTGGCTATGGATGCCTTGGTTCACCTCTCAATTCCTTTGATTATTTCATCATTTTCTTTTTCGTTACATTGCAGTTCTCTATCGTAAGTATTCTGAAACAGTTGCAATGCCAAGGCATTTCTTAGATACATGCTGTCGTTCGGTTCGGCGACTTGATCAATTGTCTGATATATTCTATATTTGCAGTGGCCTAGTATGTGGTGTTCGATATCACCATAATAGTGCCATGGCTCACACAAAAGCATTTTTATTGTTTGCCATGATTTGACTTTTTTCTAGCTTTAGTTTCATTCAAGATATCACATTATTCTTTTTTCATTACAACAATACGAAGTATAGATAGTAGGAAATCAGGCCATCACTTCACACAGAAAAACGGCAGGGATTAACCTTAGTTGGTCTTCACTTGAAAGCGGGCCATTCTTCTTGCTTATGTGTGATTTTGTCTATCTATATCTGTATCTGTTATGTATTGGTACTGATAGACAAAATTCAGAAGGGAGACTTTATGCTCGGTGTTCAAAAAGGATGCTTGGGACTTCAAAATACAATGTACTCCATACCATCCATGGCTGACAGCTGGCAAAGTGCTATCAAACTGTAAAATGTGTAACACGAGAAAGAAGAAAATATTAAACTAGGCATACCGAAAAAATGTACCGTATAAGCGTACGTGTATTCGTTAAAGGTGCAACATTTGGCTATGATTCTTACATTATTATTATATATTACCAAAGCAGGCTTTAAACATTCTTTACCCGCCCACAATCACGGAGATTAGCCTTCGAAGATCCCTGAGT
>RHLR01000103.1:0-39122 GCA_009806335.1 Davidsoniella australis
CAAAACTACTACCGAAGTCTACCCTATGCTTACGGTAGTGCGTCTGAGGGTTTGGGCAGCCTCTCCATGCACGAAGTTCTGCAGAAGGTAGATGCCAGGTAGTAACCATACTGTTCTAAGAGGGTTTATAATACAAGGAGCTACAAAATGTTCGGAGGCTTTCAGGCAAATTCCCGACGAGGTGGTTTTTGCCGGAAAGGATTAGAAGTTGAAATGCGCAAGAATAGCATAGCATGTTACTGTTACATCTTCATAGCGTTATAGCTCCATAAGATTAATGAATTAAAAAAAATAAAAATAAAAATAAAAATAAAAATAAACTACCAGAAGATGGCCCTGACGAAGGTCATTGCGTGACTACCAACACACTTAGTCCGTGAAGCTGAGCAAATTGCCGTGTGCTACCTTGATCACCCAAGCGCCTGTAGGTTTAAATATTGTTTCCCAGTTTGGGAAATACGTTGGTTTTTGTTTGTCCCGACAGTTTTTGGTGTTATTGGCGTTTTTTTTTCTAAGTCATTAGTCTCATGGAGCTATGAAGATGTTTATTTTTGATGTAAAATTAGTATAATATTTCTGCCAATCGAGGGGGGGGGGGACTATTGTAAGGCCTGATAGTATTAGCCAAGGTATGCCTTGTCACTACATGATTTGGCTATGAATAGGGAATACTGATCTTTCTCCTTCATCGGTCTCAACTTAGTTAGATAAATACAACTTCTTTTCTTCGCAACACGTATATCGTCCTATCTATCATGCCATGGCACTACATCTAACTCCAGCCTAGAAGTAATCTATGTGCGTCTTTGATCAGAAGTCATAGATTCATTTGAATGTATGTGAGACAACAAATTTCTACACATTGTTTTCTATCAATATATTCTAGAGTTTGTAGAGTCCACTATAGACAGTAGTCATAGCACGACCACTAGCAATAGGTAGACGAATAGGTAGATAGATGGACCATAGATAAATAACCTCGGAAAATGAACTCTGGAGGGGCAATAATAAAGTAGGGGGGCGTGTATCTAAGAGCTGACCTCAGTTTCAGAAGTTAGTGATCTTGGTCACCAAGACAAGACGGCAAGATTGTTACCAGATATTAGGAACTCAAAAATCTAGCCACTGGTCTGCCTTTGCTTGTCCTTCTCTTATGGGTAAGTGAGAAGCATTTAAAGACAGTGAACATCTCCCTTCTTCATGGTCTCAAGGGGAGAGAGTATCATCATCATCTTGTCTTTTCCTCTACACTCTTATAATCAAGATCAAACATACTCTTCCACTTTAATCTTATCATATATATAACGTCTGATACTCCCCCTTGATATATCCTCCTCTTTCTCTGTTTTTATCATACCTAGCTTCTAAGCTGCCAATATCTATCAACCATCTGTCAACACCAGTCCGCAAGTCCTTTTGTTTGTCTTCTACCTGATACTGGCCATCATGTCTTCTACCATGTCCCTTCGTTTTGCTAAGATGGCTCTACGTACACCTACATTGTCTGTACGCACCATGTCTAGTGCCGCATCTGGTGCCATAGCCCCCTCTCCATCCTCCAATGAGGTGATGCCTAGTACGCTTCACCAGCATCAGATGGCGACAGGTTCCTTCTCTCACCCCAGAATGCCGCCTAACCACCGCGCCGTTGCCGGTGTCTTAGAGACCTTTGAACTTCCCAATGTTGTCACTGGTAGCCGGGCCGACTATGCTCTCGGTGCCGCCCTTATAAATGCCTGGCGCCGTGATGGCATCTTCCAGATCCGCGCTACAAACGCGCAGCAGCGCATTGTGGAAGATGCCTTTGCCGCCAGTAAGGCCTTCTTCTGCCAGTCACATGCCGAGAAAAAGGATATGGTCGACCGCTGGAGCTATGGCGGGTACATCGCCTCTGGCGAGGAGATCACCGATGGCATCGCAGACTACTCTGAGATCTTCACGGTAACTAAAGATATCAAGCCATCGGATCCACGCTTCAAGCTGCCCTGCCACGGTCAGCAGCCTTGGCCCAGTAAGCTGTTCGAGACTGTCGTCAACAGATATCAGAAGCAACTCGGTGAGGCGGGTGATGTGCTTCTGGCACTCACCGAGCTTGGCCTCGGCGTTCCACGGGGTTCTCTGACTAACCTTGCCGACGATGGTTGGCACCACCTGAGAATTCTTCGGTAAGTTTCATCTTCTCTATCCTAGCCGCTATTGTCTATAGAGTCATGCTAACATTGATGTAGGTTCCCTCATTGCAACAACACTAACGGAAAGGGCAAAGCTGGCCGCGGTATTGGCTCGCACACCGACTACGGCATGCTCGTTATTGCGTCTCAAGACGAAGTTGGTGGTAAGTCAAGACGGTCTACCCTCTTTTCTCGTTATCATATCCCTGACTAACACATCACGGTACAATAGGTCTGTTCATCCGTCCTCCGCGTGAAGATGAGAAGACTCAGAACTGGAAGACTTCCGCTGCCGGTGTCAAAGAAAATGCCGATGGTTGGGTCTTCGTCCCGCCAGTCGACAAGACTTTCACTGTATTCCCGGGAGACATGCTACAGTATATGACAAACCACTACCTACCCTCTACGCCACACAAGGTTGGCCTGAACACGGCTGAGCGCTTTGCTTTTGCCTATTTCCACGAGCCTCATTTTGACTCGGTCGTCAAGCCACTGCCGGGCTTCAACCATGGCCAGGAACCCGTCAAGGGCATCCATTACGGCACACACTTCACCAACATGTTCAAGCGCAACTATCCCGACAGATTGACTACTCTGCAGCTCAACGAAGATGGCCGTGAAGAAATGCTAAGCCGTCCAGAGAATCGCCGAGAGTAAACGCAGGCTACGGGTTATAAACGACTCGTGCCTCGCTTTCTGCACTTGCCCATCAACGATACGACGCATCATGAACCCACCTCTAGTTCTTGTTTTGTTATACTACCAAAACCCACTCTTCTCTATTGGAACATTATATGTTCACCGTATAACTTGAACAACTCGAAGATAAACGTTATTATCACTACTACGGCGATCATACGCCAACGGCCTTCTTGCTCCCTTTTGCTGTACTTCCTTCTCTTTGTCTTTTCTTTTGTCTGATTTCGTATGTCTGACTTTGGCGAGATTCATTTTGCTATGTTTCTCATCGGGCTCTGTCTTTCACCATGATTTCCTTTGTCTTATAGTATAAGGGTATTTTTACACGTGTTAGCCTTAGCCTACATTAGGCGCTTTATTTTATTTATCTTGCGTACTTTTGCTATATTTATTTCCATAAACCGTGTATTCTCTTCTTAATTCGCCTAGTGAAAGCTTCCCTCTAGGTCTTCTCTACAGGAGAGTCTGGTCATGTCTTGATATCTTTAATCTTGTGATTTTATATGGCTTATATAAATCTGGAAGTTATTAAGCTATTTCTCTCCTAAGGATCCCTGTGTAAATAGAGTGACTCAAATCGAAATATGCCAAGAAAACCAACCATATAACTAACCTCCATCATATATTGTAGAAAGCTCAACAACACACTAAAAAAGAAGAGCGTGATAACAAGTTTACTGCCAAAAAGCTGCATTCGAGACTGAAGAAAAACGAAGTAAAGTAGAGAAAGGACGAGTCGAAAAAGAAAAGACGGCTGCAATCAAGCTGGAAGAATTACAACGCTGGAAGAGGCTAAAGCTGACTCGGATAACTACGAAATTATGATAAGAGATATACTATAAAGTGGGCCGTCAAGGAGGACATGACGCGAACAGAAAGGGATAAACAGAACCTAAACTCATACATAACATAATAAGATAGCAACAACACGGAAAGGATAGCAAGAAAACAGCATACGATTCCATCAAAAAGTGGCTTTCGATGTCAACTCATGGTATTATCCCCTTGCTCAATTGGCAACCGAATCTTTAATCTACCCTAAGCGACCACTAAGTATACAGGTAGCTTACGGTTCCATAAATGACAGCCCTTCAAATATTGGCATATCAGATTCCGATCTCTCCCATACCCACAGCCCGCTAGATGCTAGCCTATCAGATGCAAGAGACAATCTTGTGCCTCTACCCAACGAAGGGTCCAGCAAAAAGCGATCTAGATCGCATACTTCTACAAATCATAGTTCTGCGGCCAAGCTATCATTACAAAACCGACTCTTCGATGCTAATTCTACAGTGATATGATATAGAAATCTTAAAGATCGTGAAGACCGGGAAAGGAACTTGTTTGTTGTGGAATACAAAGCTGCCAATAAGATCCCCCTTGCATTGCTTCCAAGGCCTCTTGTCTTTCTTTCTAATCCTAAACCATCCGTCTTCTAAGACGTTGTTGTGGGAAAAAAGAACAATGCCATGAGAGATGAAACTAAGGAGGATACATTCAACAGGATCTGCCAGTCTACTTCCTATGCTATAACCCAAATCTTTCACTATCTGATAAATTCTAGGCTTCAGTATGGATATATCACAACTGGTGAATGCTTTGTCTTTCTTCATGTAGATAAAAATGATCACAGCATATTATCTTGCTATATTTCTATCCCTCGAGAGTCTATATCTAGTATACCACTCCATACAGAGTAAGATGGTCCTCAATATCCCCAAGTCTTTGAAGCACAGATTGATGCTATCAAGCAAACACCAGTTGCCCATATCTTGACATTATAAAATTTATCCCTTGAACAGCCAATGGATAGCCAACAAACCCAGGCCGATAGGAAATGTAGACTCATCTATCTGACCGCTATGGATATCAATCTCGACAATGATCTTGATGTATTGAAATGGTATGGTGCTATTGCAGATCTAGTCAAGGTCACTACTGCACATCCATTTGGGTACACTCTGGTTGGCAAAGCTATTGAAACAGAGCCTCTTTGGTTGCTTTAGAATGAGATTGATATCTACTCAAGACTGAAGTATCTCCAGGGCAAGTCTATTCTAGTCTGTCTTAGTAAGATTGACATCAAACAGAGCTTGTTGGTTCGGCTTCATGATTGTAGACATGTTCTCTTGATGGCTTATGCTGGGGAATCTGTGGAAGGATTTGATGATGCACATTAAGAATATCTGAAGCCCATTATCCAGCAAATCAGGTACTATGATGTTGAACATGGAGACCTGGAGGCTAGGAATGTTCTCTTTGATCCCCAAACAAAGCAACTCATGGTAATTGATTTCAACATAGCTAAGATTCAGGAACCACCACCGTCAAGAAAAAAGAGAATTTAACCATACCAGCGTAGATTAGGAGAACAAGGCCAAGCGGTATTATCCTATACAAACTCGAATGGTTGTAGAGTGAAGATGAAGAAGGGTCTGGTTTTTTTTAATATATATACATTGTGGTAGTATCATAATACAAGGTTGTCGAGTAGAATATTCACATCGATAGAATATCCCGCTTCACCTTGTTCGTAGTTTCTATCACCCTACAGTTTGTATCAATAGCAATAACTAGATAGGGTTCGTGTTAGGGTTATATGAAGATCAAAAGTTAGGAATCATACCTAACTATGCCTATGACTATGCCTATGCCTATATAAAATATAGAGAGTGCATCGACACAATCGGGACACCGCCTCTATTCATGTTCACTTTCTCTTTCGACTAAGTAAAAAGAAGAATGAACGACTGCCAATACAAAAAAAAAATGAAAACACATTGACCACTCGATTAAATACCGACCATGACATTGAACGTTAGATTTTCATATTTCAATAGTGAAATTATATCTGAAACTATGTATTTACTTGTTGGGTTTACTTTAGTTTACATGATTCATTGAAGTCATCTAATTATCACCTTCGAATACTTGCAACTTCGCTTCATGTTTTTATCTTAGTTATAGTGTCTTTACTGCTTTTGTTTTACAAGGTAGAGATTCCAATTTATCTAGTTATTCTTTCTTATGATTAACTTTTCAATAATATTTATCTGTTCCCATTGATACTAGACGGTGATATCTTTTTAATGCTGTGCTGTGCTGTGCTGTAGTGGAACTTGCATAAAGCTCCCTGGCTACCTCTCTGTTCTCTTTAATATGAGCGAGTGAGTACGATATATGAAAATTTTGAACCCTTTTCTAGTATCAATATCAAGGTACGAATTGTAACTGAATGTAGTGGCGTATTGTACCGCTTGTTTCACCATTTGATCTTTGTCCTTAGGGTCTCATATGCCTTTTACCTTTGTCTTTTCTTAACTGTGACAAAACTCTACCTCAGGCTCTTCCTAGTTGTGCCTAGCCGCGGAGTAGGGGCATAGCTATCTTGTTCTTATCTCTCACACCACAGCCATATCCGTATATTAGTGTTAATTCGGGGATAATATACTATACGCCGATTACACAACACAATATTGCATATGTATGTATATTTATTCAACTCCTATTTCATATAATGTGTGAGAGATGGTCTGCATGTTGAGCATCACATGTACAACTGGTCTAACTAGAATCTACTGGATTTGACATGGAAATGTCGGCAAGAGCACAGCTGAGATGTGGATCGATATCCCGTTGGATTTCTTGGCCTGCGGCGAATATGAAATCATTATCTTTCTCTTAATATTGGTATACAGGGTAAAGTATGTTGGCGTGCCCCACTCAGTGCGGTGATAGGGGCTTGGAAAGTCACTTTTTATATTGTCAATGTACCTTGTAAAAAAAGATGGTTTGCGAGATATGAATGGAAAGTGATAATTTTTATTGAAATAGATGGTTTATCGGACTGATATTGGTCCTAATAATTAGGATGTAGTTAACTAGTAGTAGTAGTAGTAGTAGTAGTAGTAGTAGTTATAGTATTTGTTAACTCTGACTAGTATTCTAACAATGCCGTTGACATTCTGATATCTGATAGTACGTAGCTCAAACTGCTATCTTTCTGATCCCTTAAGGTTTCTTCTGGAAGACACGGGTTTAGTAGTACGTTACTGTCAGAATCGACGTAGTCGCCAAAATCACAACTGTCGTCAGAATAGGCTCTGTATCGTCCAAAACACAGTTTAAACACTGAGTACTTACGAGATTCCAAATAATACTTCTTAAGCGCCAACAAAGACAAGAGCATTCCGCATGCTGACCATGTATTTTGCAACTCGTTTATAAATCTGTAGTCACATTTGCGGCCGGAACCTTGTCTCACGACATGCAAAAAAAACAATTTGATTCCTTTCTAAGTTGTAAGACAGAAATACGGCATATTGACTTGATGGCCTCATTTATTCTTTGGCTCCCGCATATTTTGATTCCTTCAAAAAGAAATAGCCCAAAAGTCTGTACCCAAGTTGACAGCTTTAGCCATGTTTTTTGTCCAAAAAAAGAAAAAAAGAAAAAAAGAAAAAAAGGAAAAAAAAATTGATACGTGCCAAGATTATAGATACATACAAGATGAAGATTCCATTTTATCGAGAATATTTATTGAAAAGATAGCAGCAACTGCGATAATGACGTGGCAAAGAATTGGGCTGTGCTGACTAATATTTTCACCATGGCTACTTTAAAAAGTTAACGACCACCCTTAGACGTCAAGAGAGCAAACTTGTGCTATCAAATTTGAAAGGCACGCTGTTTATCATTGACGGCCTTGGATTTTTCTAGTTCTATCTGGAAATATCGTACCTTGTTAAACTAGCTGATAATTCTGACGCCAACATACGTTTCTATCTCACTCTACTCTGAAGTCCTTCAATGAGCAAAGAGTCTAAAGGGCCAGCCGAGACGCATGTCTCTGGCCAATCGAACCGGCCCCTTTCCCGGCCGGCTCATGCTTTGGCTTCCGAAGGTGTTGCCTCTGAACTAGACTGTGATATTCTTGTCGGGTTGGATCAGGCTTCGGCTGCCGAACGCCTAGGCGAGTTCGGAAGCAATGCTCTCGGCGAAGCGGCCGGCGTAGAGCCACTACGTATCATCGGAGCCCAGATCGCCAATTCCATGACGCTCGTCTTGATTCTTGCCATGGCCGTGTCCTTTGGTATCAAGTCTTGGATCGAGGGTGGTGTCGTTGCCGGTGTTATTACCCTCAATGTTGTCGTTGGCTTCTTCCAAGAGTATTCCGCGGAAAAGACTATGGACTCCCTTCGGTCTCTAAGCTCGCCCACTGGAAATGTTATTCGTAACGGAGAAAGCATCGTGATCCCGTCCGGCGAAATTGTCCCTGGAGATCTAGTTGTAATCAAGATGGGTGATACTATTCCCGCTGATATCCGGTACGTTGCCTTGAACCACACCCTTTTAGTACTGTTATAGTTAACCTGTTTACAATATGTATGTAGCTTGATCGAGGCTATAAACTTTGAAACCGACGAGGCTCTTCTTACCGGTGAATCTCTTCCCGTCCGCAAAAACGCTGACGAGGTCTTCGATGACTCGACCGGACCCGGCGACCGTCTCAATGTGGCTTTTAGCAGCTCAACTGTCACGAAAGGTCGCGCTACTGGTATCGTGTTCGCCACTGGTGTCCATACAGAAATCGGCGCTATTGCTGCTGCTCTGAACAAGAAGGAGTCCCATAGACGCCAGCCCAAGATCGGCCGTCACGGCAAGGTTACCCCATATCGCCACCTGGAGGCCTATACTCTCACTACTACAGACGCCATTGGCCGCTTGTTGGGTGTCAATGTCGGCACTCCGCTTCAGCGCAAGCTATCCAAGCTCGCCATCTTACTCTTCGGAATTGCCGTTGTATGCGCCATCATTGTTTTGGGTGCCAACAAGTTTGATGCTTCGCAAGAAGTCATCATCTACGCCGTTGCCACTGGTCTTTCCATGATCCCCGCCTCTCTCGTTGTTGTTCTGACCATTACTATGGCTGCTGGTACCAAGCGCATGGTTAAGCGTAATGTTATCGTCAGAAACCTTCGGTCTCTTGAAGCCCTCGGTGCCGTCACGGATATTTGCTCTGATAAAACCGGAACCCTAACCCAGGGCAAAATGGTTGCTCGTGGTGCTTGGATTCCCGCCATCGGCACTGTGTCCATCGAGCCATCTTCCGAGCCGTTCGACCCTACCAAGGGCGTCATCCGTCATGGCCGTGATCAGCCTCATGCAATCGACTTCAAGGCGGGCGGTGATGCTTGTGGTGAGGCCGTCGAAGCTCAAGCACTCTTGGCTAAGCCTTCCGAGGCCTTGGTGGATTTCTTGAGAGTCGCATCGCTAGCTAACCTTGCTACTATTGTCAAGAAAGACGAAACCTGGCACGCCCACGGTGATCCCACCGAGATTGCCATCCAAGTTTTTGCCTCCCGCTTCAACTACAACCGCCTCAACTTCACTCGCGGTGATTCTCCCGAGTGGACTCACGTTGCCGAACTACCATTCGATTCTGATGTCAAGCGCATGTCCGTCATTGCTAAGCATAACTCATCTGGCCAGTCGTTTGCCCTGACTAAGGGTGCCGTCGAGCGTGTTATCGGAGCCTGCACTGACTATGTCGCCAATGAATCTGGAGAGACCAGACCTGTCACCGAAGAGTTCCAAGAAGAAGTGCTGCGTAACATGGAAGCCTTCGCTAGTCTTGGTCTGCGTGTCCTGGCCCTAGCTTCTAAGCCCTATCCTCACAATGTTATCAAGGGCGAGGAAGTCAAGCGTAGCACTGTTGAATCTTCTCTGACCTTCCGCGGACTCATCGGCCTATACGACCCGCCCCGCGCTGAATCTGCCCCTGCTGTCCGCCAATGCCATGAAGCTGGAATTGCTGTTCACATGCTCACTGGTGACCACCCCGAGACCGCCAAGGCCATTGCTACCGAAGTTGGAATTCTGCCGTCGAGCATGGAGCGTGTGGCTGCTGACATCGCCAGCGTTATGGTTATGACTGCTTCTCAGTTTGACGCCCTGAGTGATGATGAAGTTGATCAACTACCCGTACTGCCTCTTGTTATTGCTCGCTGCGCCCCCAACACCAAGGTTCGCATGATCGAAGCCCTTCATCGCCGCAAGAAGTTCGTCGCCATGGTATGTTCAACCCTATGCCACTCCTAACAACTTAACTACAGCTGTACTAACATGTCTACTTTCCAGACTGGTGATGGTGTCAATGACTCTCCCTCTCTGCGCCGTGCTGATGTCGGAATTGCTATGGGTCAGGCTGGCTCTGACGTCGCCAAGGATGCGTCTGATATCGTTCTTGCTGATGATAACTTCGCCTCCATCGTCGCCGCCATCGAAGAAGGCCGCCGTATCTTCGACAATATCCAAAAGTTCGTTCTGCATGTTCTCGCCGAGAATATCGCCCAGGCTGGAACTTTGCTAGTTGGTCTTGTTTTCAAGGATTCTCGTGGTCTTTCCGTGTTCCCCCTGGCGCCAGTCGAGATTGTGTGGATTATCATGGCGACTTCTGGTATGCCCGATATGGGTCTTGGCTTTGAACGTGCCGTTTCCAACATCATGCAGCGCCCACCTCAGTCGTTGACTACTGGTATCTTCACGCAGGAATTCATCATTGATATGACTGTGTACGGTCTGTGGATCACGGCCCTGTGCCTTGGTAGCTTCAGTCTTGTTGTCTTTGGCTTCGGTGACGGAGACCTCGGAAACGCTTGCAACGACAAGTACAACGACTCGTGCGATGTCGTCTTCCGTGCCCGTGCCACTACATTTGCTTGCCTTACTTGGTTCGCTCTCTTCCTCGCTTGGGAAATGGTTGATATGCGCCGTTCCTTCTTCCGCATGCGTAAGCCTAAGCCTGGTCAGTTACTCCCCCAATGGATGTGCGACGTGTGGCGGAACAAGTTCCTATTCTGGTCTATCATGGTAGGTTTCGTCACCTTGTTCCCGCTACTCTACATTCCCGTTATCAACAAGACTGTTTTCAAGCACAAGGGAATCAGCTGGGAATGGGCCATTGTGTTCATCGCTGCTGGGTTGTTCTTCGCTGGTGTCGAGAGCTGGAAATGGGCCAAGCGCGTCTATTTCCGCCGTCAAGCAAAGAAGACACACGGTACTCAATGGAAGGACCTTGATATCGAACAGCGTGTCTTTGGTGACTACTTCTCGAACGATGTCAGCGTTTCGACTTCTCTTTCGACTTCTACTCCGGCTACGGATATCACTCAACAGCCGGAAGTCAAAGATCAGTCTGGTAACACCCCTGCTCCCGGAAGACAATGACTATGGCGGGGAGGAAAGCCCCGTAATTTGTTGATTGGAGGTGTTGTCTGTGAGGACATTGATAGCGATGCTTCTTTGGAAGTATCTTTGGTCAAGTCTGTTGATGCTCTTGAAGT
The DNA here is from genome assembly GCA_009806335.1 of Davidsoniella australis. Taxonomy (NCBI): domain Eukaryota; kingdom Fungi; phylum Ascomycota; class Sordariomycetes; order Microascales; family Ceratocystidaceae; genus Davidsoniella; species Davidsoniella australis. The sequence goes on from RHLR01000103.1 coordinate 11,216, forward strand.
CGGTGAGGTCTTCAGTAGTTCAAAAATGAATGGTGTAGAGATTGTTGCCGTAGGTGATGAACTCAATGTTGCTAGTGGTGCTGGACTTATGATGGTCAATCTCACAGTTACTTCGCCTGAAGTTGCTGTCAACATCATCAAGTCATTCTTGTCTCTTTCTTCCAGTTTCGATCCTCAGAAATCTGTCTCCGATGCTTTCTATGGAGGCAAGTCTTCTAAGAACCGAGGCTGTAGCGACCCCTTCGGAGGAAGCTCTTACTTTACTTATCTGCAGACAGATTGTCTTCGACTGTTTGTCCGTATTTTATATAAGCATACAAAACCCAAACTAGCAGCCCATCCTTATATATGTGAAATATGTCTTATGAAAGTAAATAGAGAGTCGTCTCTATATATACAATCCATCAGAAGCAACGTCGTACAAGATTGTCAGGAACAAGATAATGTCATACACGTGGTTTGGAGACATCGAGGAACAACATCGGATTCTGTCAACGGATCTCCTTGCACATACAACAAAGACATCCGATCACTAACACTTCTGGAATGTCCTGCAATGCTTATGTTACGATTATTGATATTGAAGGTAACCCTATATTTATTCATTATGAGGCCCGAATGAAGGCAGATAAGAAAGAAAAACCGCTAGAGGGGTATCTAAACAAGAGTAATCCGCAGCTAAAAGCCAATGTACAAGTACAACTGGCTGAAAAGATTTGGCAAATAGAAGAAGAAAAAACACATTATGGTATATAGAAGAAACAAAATCAAACAAAGCCGCCTTGCACCCAGAATCATGGCATGGCATTTAAACTTGTCACAGTTTATACAAATATAGACTATTGTATCGCTGCTACTAAGCTTACAAATATCAGCAATGCAATCACGGCAGGCGGCCTCATCAGAACCGCAGCATCATCTTCATCGTCCGATGCGCCGTTGTCCTCACCAGCCACATAGCTCGAGTTTGCCGTGTCCCCGACCTTGACTTTCTCGCCTGTCGGGTACACGATATTGTAGACGGGTAACGAGGTCAGAACGTTTGGTGTTCCAAGGGCGTGTGTGCAGTTAGCTTGGTTCTCGGCAGGATAATCCAGAGTGCAAGTCTCGTCGTAGCCATACTGGCAGGTCGGGTCGAGGATGTTGTACAAAACGTAGTTCTGGGCTACGTAGCCATCAGCGTCGTCGTCCAGACATGAGGCCAAGTAGTTCATGCTGTTGGATGCGCTCAGTGGGATCTTTTGATCGTCCGTGTTGATCAGATGAGCACATTCAGACGCATCAACGTCTTCGTATTCCATAGTGACAGCGCCGCCACTTGTAGGATGCTCTGTAGCTGATTTTCCAGTGATGAGCCAGTTCCAGGCATCGTAGCTGATATCGTAGGCGCCCTGCGATTGGTCGATGCGCAGTAGGTTGAGCGAGCGTGTGCTATTGTACGAAAGCGAGATGCAGATGTTGCTACAGGAGATGCTGCCAGGCCAGTATGCCACGCGGTCAGTGTCGATGAAGCAGCCGAGAACGCCGACAGATGATGAATAACTATCGTGAGGTGTCGCAGCAACAGTGCCGGAGTCTGCCGAGACGGTTGCAAGGAACGACGCCGCAATTGCACCGAACATAAATTTAGGCGCTGATTTCATGGTTTCGTGTGGTCCAGAATGTGATTATAGGTGGTGGGCGAGGGCTGAAATCAAGCACACATCAAGCGAGACAATGTGTCGCGAACCGTGGTCCAAGGGCAGGATGACAGCTTGTATGTCGACGGCGCGTTGTCAAGCAGCCACTAATCGGTGTATAGGTGTATATAGGGTTGAAGGGCTAGTTATACTAGTAAATCGATAAGGAACGCAGGAGAGACAGAGAACAAAAGGCACGAACGGAAGAACAAGCGAATTCCAGACAGCCTAGGAGAAAAAATAAAGAATGGCAGTGGATGCTAAAAGTACCCGACTTCTTGGGACTAAGATATCGTGTAGTGACAGGTGCTCTAACAGCGAGGAGAACAAAGCTAATTGGCTAGCAATAAAGAAATATGATACAATAAAAGAAAGGACAATCAAAGCAGATCTCAAAAGATAGATTAAGCGTCTTACTTGATCAGATTATCGTGAAGTGACAGGACACCCAAGACAGTTGAGCAGAAAAAAAAGCAAGGAGAGAGAAATGAATCGGGATGGGTTAAATGAAAACATGGAGTCGCCTAAAAAGAGTGACAGTTGCCCAGCATTCCAATCATCATGCAGGAACAGGAACAAAGTGCAGGCAAGCAAAAGACCCAGAGCGTTTTTGATTCGTCTCTTTTTCCTCTCTGGCTATCCTAAATTTACGGGGGACCTTGTTGTTTTGTCTATCTTGTAGAAAATCCCAAGAACTTGGCCCTAGGCCAGAAAGCAAAGAATAAAGAACAATACAAACGTGGAAACAAAGAATTCAAGGGCCAGCCTTGATCAGTCGATCAAAGGGTCCTAATTTGAGCTAGGTTAATGGAGGGGGGGGACGCCCAGATCGACAAGGAAAGCAAGCCAGTGCCTGTGCTGATTGGAACAGTGTCCTGTTCGCGTTCGGTGTTACACTTTGTTTGAGTTCAAATTAGAAACATGTTAAATTGCATTCTGCAACGCTACATATTACTACATATTCCACAGTAAAGCACGAGCTTTGAGAAAATGTTTTCCTCTCAATATTATGGTCATGATAGTATCCAATGTATCCTGGCTAGCCATGTCGAAGCCGACGATAAAGAGGACTGCTTTATAAGAGACAATTAGAAAGAAGGTTAAAGGCAATCAAGGTCTACAACTTTAATAGCTTAAAACTCAATTACTAAAGCATCTATATTTTCTAAATTTGTCCAGGGACGCCGCGTTCTAGCAGGGGTTTATTGGTTCTTGGGAACCCTATGCGTAACCCTATTTTCACTTACACGGTCAGTTTGGTCACGTGTGTATACCCTAGTATGCTCATCTATAAACCCTATGGTTTTCATCAAAGCTAAATTCAAACTTGCATCGAAAACTCGGTCTGCCCGTCATGAGCACACACTGTTGCTACTATGAAAGGGATGGATGCCAGACTAATCTGAGCAATCCTGGACACTAGGAACATAGAAAATTGGTGCCAGAAAACACGGCCTCGCCCGGAGTCGAAAAGGAGCTCTTAGTTAAATCTCTAGACTATAAATAAAATCATCATCATCATCATCATGAGCACACACTCAAAGAAAATAAGGAGCGTATGGAGGGTTACAATCGTGCTTATAAGCTTGCAGTTGCTTGTAAGTTGGGGCGAGAACTTGGTTGAAGCTTTGATGCAACGTTCTGATTCACTGCTTTTTCTTTACGTGTTTGTTGTCGTTTTAATACTTGATAATACTCAATGATTTTCAATTGATGAAGAGAAGAAGTTCGACCGTACAATTAGAGACTATCAATATCCGATTGTCACGTGTCACATGCACAGCTATTCTTCTGGTGCTTGAATGCGAGCTTGGATAGGGTCAAGGGTTAAGGTTCATTGACCGTTCATTGACCGGAACGAGTCGGAGCCTGGATGGCAAGTAGCCGCTTGCGCACTCAAACATTTGGCTTTTGATTGGTTGTTGATTAGCTTACCGAATCCGTAAGTAAAAAAAAATCGACAAATTTGTTAAACTATGTAAGCTCACACCGCTTTGTGTGAGACATGTCAATCTTTGGCTAGGAAGAAGTTAAATTAATGGTAATGACATAAGAAGTAGTATGATGGTAATGGAGAAAGACATGAACAACATATCGATGAGAGCTGTTATAGAATGTATGTATAATACATTTATATGTACATATATATGTATATTAGCCAGCTGTTGAATCACTACATATAAGCCGACGAATACGCAAGCCAAGCTGTCATGTAATCTTTGCACTAACCTCAGTTGATGTTGACTTCTATAGACCGTCATATTGAACCTGATCGATGGCGTATGCTCCTTCCCCCCGCCGAGAACAAATCGGATTGCTTGGCGCAAGACAAGCTGCATTTCTAGTCCTCTCGGCTGGCTAAAGCTGAATTGGCGGCTCTACTACTAATATATGCTACTAAGTTTTCAAGATAAGAAGGAACAGCTTCGAGATTTGAGAATGAAGCCAAGGGAATCCGGGGAAAAAAGGCTCGCAAAAAAAATCTGCTGTTACCATGGCAGATGGACTTGCCGGTATAATGTATAGATAGACCTCTTGCTATGCAGACATTTCAAACCTCCTTTAAGATAAGACACACATGTTTTCGACAAAACCAGACTAGCAGTAGAAGTGAAGAGTAATCGATGTACAGTACAGGGTCATGAATATGTGTATATCTGTACATGTAGTTGTATGTACATTACATGATGCAGCCGCATCTGTGCGGTAGCGATATTCCCGCCAAAGCAACGGTGTGTTGTTGCCCGGCCATAGTAGAAAGGCTAGAATTCCCCTCATAGTCGAGCACCGGATAGCGACTTAAAGCTAGAGATCTAGCGAGATATGGCGAAATCGCAAAGTAGAGCAATACTTTATCGAAGTCTTCCTCGACTGCGAGAGATTTTGTTGCGCATTATGATATGACGGCTAACACATATATTTGATTTGATTATATTTAACGTCTACCTAAATCACTAAGGCTAACACATATACATACACTCTATGCGCTTATAAGGGCCTGAGTACACTTTGTTATAGAACTTGCTTTTATTTCTTTTCTTTTGTCACTTATATTTATTCAGTAAAGAAGATAGATAATACTTCATAATTTGTTTAATCTTATTTTGATTTGAATCATAAAGGACAAATTCGCAAGATGCCACTATCTAAGCAGATCTAGGAGGCATAATATGTAGTTGTATGTATTTTGATTAATTTATTGCTTCTTTTTCTTTTTCTTTTAGCACTTAGGCTGCTGACACCCCGCCATTGAAAAAAAAAAATTTAGTGGAACTAGAATTTTGAGTTTTCTTTTCTCTGCATCTGGCAATTGCCTCCCGCCGTAGGCATATCTTTGGTTTTGCCTATTTCTTCGGTCTTTCCGTTCTTCCTCCCGGCCTATTTTCTCAGACTTAGTTTTGTTTACATTTGTTGTATTCTTGGTGATACTCGAATATAGGTTGTGATATTACCCGACCTCGCTCTGATCAACGGCCTCGACTTGTGCTTCTCTTTTTCTTGTCCCGACTCAAAATTGACTCGCCGCATTCGCATCGCATCGACCCGCCCCCCTGCATTTTTTTTACCTCGCCTCGAGCCATTCTTTGCGCTTGTGCCATCGCTCTTCTCGATCGACAACGCTCTGATAACTTCTATAGTCAACAGACTGACCATCACATCACATCACATCACATCGACAACATGGTTAGAAACATTGTCGTGCTGGGCGGTAACTCGCACCCCAAACTAGTTGCCAGCATCTGTCATATTCTGGGTATCCAACCCTGCGATCGTAAACTCAACAAGTTCTCCGTCGGCGAGTCTCGCTGTGAGATCGAAGACTCGGTCCGTGGCAAGGATGTCTTTATTATCCAGACTGCCAGCGGCAAGGTCAACGACAACTTCATCGACCTGTGCATTATGATTTCTGCCTGCAAGACTGGCTCGGCCCGTCGTATCACCGTGGTCATGCCTCTCTTCCCGTACTCGAGACAGCCCGATCTACCGTACACCAAGTCTGGTGCTCCCCTGACTGGCTCTCAGAACAACGGGAAGACCGAGTACACGTTCGAGAGTGTGCCCAGCACTCCTCATCCTAACAATATGAAGTCTGCTGGCTTCACTGACGCTACCGATATCTCCCAGATCACCAAGTCGACTGCCTCCACGCCCACTACGATGACCCACGACATGGGCAGCGGCGTCAGAAAGGACGTCCAAGCCAACCCTGGCTATAAGCAGTGGATTGCCCAGCCTGGTGCTCTCATTGCCGATCTTCTAACCTGCGCCGGCGCTGACCACATCCTGACCATGGATCTGCATGACAGTCAGTTCCAGGGATTCTTCGACAAGCCGGTCGACAACTTGTATGGACGCCCGCTGTTGAAGCGTTACATCACCCAGTACATTGAGAACTACCAGGACGCAGTGATTGTGTCACCCGACGCTGGTGGCGCTAAGCGTGCGACTGCTGTCGCTGACAGCCTATCTATGGACTTTGCTCTAATTCACAAGGTAAACCAATACTCACCACTTTCAGGATTTTTTGTATTAGCTGGCAGTGATATAGTGTGCTGACTTGTCTTGTGTCTCTGTCTCCTATAGGAGCGTAAACCTATCAGAATCAACGACAAACACAACGCTACCATGATGTTGGTTGGTAAGGTGCGCGGAAAGGTCTGCATTATGATTGACGACTTGGCCGACACCGCCAACACCATCACGCGCGCGGCTCGTGTTCTCAAGCGCGAGGGTGCTGTTGCTGTCTTTTGCTTGATTACACACGGCATCTTCAGCGGTGATGCCCTACAAAGACTGGCCCAGAGTGACGTCGACAAGGTCGTTGTCACTAACACGGTCCCCCAAGACGAACACAAGGCCATTTTGGGCAGCAAGTTGGATGTACTAGATGTGAGTTCCCCAACTAACCCATCACCCCTCCGTCTTGATCTCCCCGGGGCTGAGATGCCTCCATGGGATACCGACTTACACTATAATTCTAGATTGCTCCCTCATTTGCGGAAGCCTGCCGCCGTATTCACTTTGGTGAATCTCTCAATGTGCTATTCTAAGCTGTATCTGCCACTGATGAGAAGATGCCATTGGGCTATATGGAATTCTAAGAAAAAATCGAAAATACGGACATCGATCAAGTGATACTTATATCCTGTATCCGTGTGACGTCACTTACCAACATGGACAGCCTAGCTTGGCTATATAATATCTTTCTCTCGATTTGCGACTCGACTTTCGAACAACATGCCAAAAACTAGACACCAATTCGAAACACACTGAAGCATGTGTGAACCCGACCGACTTAACTCGACTCGATTCACCATATATGCTTAACACTATTGCTATGTCTTCGATGGGCAATGGCTCTAGGACATTATTCACATTGAAAAACAAGGAAAAAGAAAACACGACAAAAATTCATATGCACAGCGGGGAAAACGGCGTTCTAGGCTTTTACATCTTTCTTTTGGTGTTTCTTTTGCTTTTACTACATCTACCAACATTTATTACTACAGGAAATGGTGTTAGAGGGACTGAGGATAGCCTACTAGCCCCTCGGCTATCATAGCCATGTGAAAGCATACCCTTCTCAAATCAGATCCTGTAGTATGCATGGCCACCGTGGGTTACTTTACTTTTTTTCACTTTTTTATTTTGCTGCATATCTGCCATCGATACAACCATTTTACTTTCTGATTAATGATGTTTAAAGTTCATTCCGCCCCTTAGAAACCTGGGATTGATCAGAAACTTTGGCATATACATGTACAGAACGAGTCAAAACGAAGCTCAGACCAAAAACACAAGCTGACATTGCTCAAGATATGAATGTATATTGCGTCTCTATTCTTGGGCTGAATAAGACTCTCATATCTTCTGTGTTGAATTATCGAGTTCAAAAGTTCAATCTACTGTCAAACGTTCCACCTGGGATCTTGACCTATGGCTGAAGAGAACTAGTAACTTTTGGTTAAATGAACTTGGGGTAATTTGCAGGTTAATGATGCTTAAAAGAAATGACCGTGAGTAATACATAGTCATCAACTAGGTCGCGATCTTGATTCTTGGTCTATATCTAGCAGGCGACGGGTACGGCGTGACGAATATCAAATATGTAGAGTAATACTATGGCTTAGCGATCACTATAGTATGGCCTTACTGAAATGTATCGTTTTATCGATTATCGGCTGTATCCTCAGAGATCCTCTGTTCGGACATGCGGATAAGGGAACATTCATATTCATATCAAGACTCGTGATGTCTTTTAAGAAAAGTAGGACATGTACTGCCATTATATGCCTTGATCGTACTCCGTATTATACCTTTTTAGTTTGACCAAAGCCGATATCGATAGCCTAGCTTCTTTTCTTGTGTATATTTATATTTGGCCGAGGAAAAATACCAAGATCATGATGGTTCGTGCCGCATAGCGGGTAAAAGTGCCTTTTTTTTTCTTCTTAATAACTATGTATGTATCTTGTTTAACCGTGGCTAACTTTTTAGTACAAAAGCTTGAGTCTAGAAAAAAAAAAGAATTTGCTGGGATAATCGACATGGATGATGGCAAAATCAAAAGAGTCAGAGGGCCAGAAAAAGTAACTAACTATAAGAAAGAAAAAAAAAGAGCGCTTTTATAATGAATACCAAGCAAGTAATGATTATTTATCTTTCGTCAACTTTGTTCTTAGTTTTTTCTTTCTATGTCTCTCGATACATCTCATCTCATATTCACTTGAGTTTCATTAGTATCTCATGGCTCATATCTTACTAAGCTAAGACTATCACGTTGTATATTCAAAGTATGTCACTCTTCCCCCACCTTGTCAGCCATAGAGTACATATAACAGGATATAACAATGAGTCTTATTATTTTTTTCTCGTTGTTATAATCTCACGAGCTGCCACGCTTTATCGCGTGAGATACTCGGTATTATCTCGGCCAGAAGATATTCTCATGCTGTTATAATTCTTCCACGATATGACCATGTTATGTTCTACTTACTAGTATTTTTTGGTTGTTGTAGTTTTGACTAATTTGAAGCCCATAGCGTATATAGAAGAACCTTTGAAGCAACATAGAAATCCCCCCCCCGTCGGAATAGCTTGAAAAGAAAAATCCAGGTCTAGGGTCTATCTAGTTTGATTTTTTTTCTTACTCTGCTTCACCGTAAGAACACTACGATAAGGGCAACAAAAAAACAAGCATATATTTATTTTCTATTCTTTATATATCTCTTCACGATGATTGCTCCGGCGGTGATATTACCCGAAGAGCTACAGACAGCCAAAGAGGCTGTGTTTATTGTATGTGAACTGTCTTCCCTATCTCTTTAGCTCAATGTATACAAGACATCTAATATCTTTCCACAGAGTCTGGCGGCATGGCGTCCGCTTCTCGTCACGCAGTTCTTTCTTGTGCCGTTGGGTATCACAGCTATGCTAGCAGCATGTTTCGGCGTCGACCGCTTCTTCGCCCACTATGGCGTCTCGTTTCCTGCTTCGGTGGCCTGTCTTTTGCTGCTATTCGGCGTCTTGATCGCTACTGAGCAGATAATCGGTCAACACCGCACTCGTAAGATCGTGGGCTGCATCAAAGTCCCGGTAAGTCTTACCCCGTGACTCTTGAGAGTTGTAGAGAAAAGAAAGGTCTCGACCTGGCTGACCGTGTTGTTTCTAGGCTGACTGGGCTCTTCGTTGGATGAACATCTTTTTTGCGCCGCCTTTCGTCATGTTGCCTCTTAGCTCACCGATCAGTATCATCGAGGTCCTTAAGATCATCGCCGTATTTGGTTCGTTGTGCCTTCATCATTCCCTTCTTTCTTTCGCCCACTAACAATGTGTCGACGGGCTAAGTCATCGGCTTCATCATCACCATGATCTTCTGTGCGTATCTCACACGCATAATCCAGCTTGTGACGAGAACATCCAAACGCTCTCTGACCGCCCGTGCCGAAGAGCTTCACGTCTCCGACACTGACGAGAACATCCCAATGACTTCTCCATCACCTGTGCGTGCCACTCCGATGACAGATGGCGGTGATCCGACGCTGACTCCGGCGCCCGCCTCACCGCCTTCCGGTCTATCGCCGTCACCGAGTGTCATCGCCTTGAGCACTCTGGCTCCTGCCCGGCTTCACGGCACCTTGTCAAACATCCTAGAGTCGCCAACGCTGCCGGTGCCGCTCATGGAGCAGACTGAACCGGCGCCAAGTAAGGCACAGGTATGGGCTGGCGTGCTCACGAAGCATCGTTATGCCGTACTGTACTCGGCTGTACTAGTAACTATCGGCATCCCGGTCTACTTCACTAGCAACTATGCCATGCCGTTGCATCTCTGCATCAGTTTGCTCACCTTCCACTGCGCCATGCAAGTGCCTGCCACATGGCGCCGTTTTCTGCATCCCGTTCTAGTCTCGGCATTGTTCTCCGTTCTTATCATCTGGGCCTTTGCTGCCATGCACGGCGACAAGCTCTTCCCGACTCTGCGCACCTTCAAGACCGGAACGACCTATCTGAAGCTTTGGGCCGCTGCCGGAAATCCTGCTGCTGCTGCCGCGCTGCCTCAGCCTGGTGCCGGTGATCTCTTCAGTACTGTTCTAGATGCTAGTATCGTGTCTCTCGCCATGCCCATGTTCCAATATCGCCGTGAACTGCGCGAACACTTTGTAGCCATCGTGACGCCTAATATCGTCATCTCGATTGCTTCGCTGTTCCTTTACCCAATTGCCTGCTTTGCTATCGGCATTGAGGCTACCCGAGCTCTGGCTTTCACCGCCCGTAGTTTGACTCTGGCTCTGGCTCTGCCGGCCGTGGCAAACTTGGGCGGTGACTCGCAGACCTGTGCCGCAGTAGCAATCATGAGTGGCGTCATTGGCGTTCTGATCGGCAAAAAGATTCTGGCTCTGATCCGTATCCCGGAAGACGACTATGTGACCCGGGGTGTTACTTTCGGTGCCAATTCGTCGGCACTAGGAACTGCCATGTTGCTGTCCACAGACCCAAGAGCGGCAGCTTTGTCTAGTCTGTCAATGAGCTTATTCGGTGCTATAACAGTGCTCTTCACGTCTATTCCAGCTATAGTAGCCGCTGTGCGTTCGCTTGTTGGGTTATAGATCAACAACCGCTCTCTAGCACGCTGTTCAAAAAGGACTGGCCTTCAAACATAATTTACGTTTGATTAACAATATACCATAGAGCTTATAAAGATATATATACACCTATACCCTTATCTTCCTAGTTCGACTCCCTCATCCCTTATATTAGATTCTCATTTGTTCAATGGCTGCGGTTGCTGCAGCCCTGCTGTCGTAGCGCCACCGCGATAGTGGCAACCGATCGTTTACAATATCACCAACGGCCCATAGTATACGTTTCTTGTCCATTTCCTCGTCGATCTCATCGTCAGGGCAGATGATGTAGAATCTTTCAGTTGAGATATGGGCATCCAAATAGTCAATCACTTGCTTCGGGCTCCATGCTCCCGGCGGCTTCTCATATTGCACTCCTTGACCGGTCTAGAGGAAAGCTATGGTTAGCAAATCGACAACATACTCTGTGGGTTTGTACATACCATTCTAGTGAACGTCCATCCCGGCACAAGCAAGTGAACGGTTGTTGGCTCAGTCTGCAGGTCAAAGCTCAGCTGCTCCGCAACGCTCTTGACAGCTGCCTTGGACGCATTGTAGGCAGGGTTTCCCGGTGGGTTGGTGATGCCCTGTTTGGAGCCCGTGATAATGATGGCTGACGGCCTGCTGTTGCGGTTTCTGGCTGTAGCCCGCACCAGCGGAAGGAAAGCATTAATGCCATATATGACGCCATACAAGTTGGTATCCATGGTAGCACGGAACGCCGCAACATCATCCCATGAAGCACCGTTGATGTTTATGCCGGCATTTAGAGCCATCAGCTCGATGCCGCCGTCGAGGTTCTTCTCCGCCGCTTCCCGCAGTATCGCCCATGACATCGGGGAAGAAACATCACAAGCCACACCGACGACCTTAATATACGGGTATTGGTTGGCGAACGTTGCGAGCGGCGCGATATCCCGGTCGGCCAGGAGCAAAGACATTCCAGCCTCGGCGCAGTGTCTGGCCAGCGCGAGGCCGATACCAGAGGCGGCACCAGTGATTAAGGCCCGAGAGCCGGGGGTAAAAATGGCCGCGGGCATTATAGTAAATCGGGCCGGTCGAACGGATATGGTGAATTTGAATGTTGCAGGTTAGATGCAGTAGTGATTTCTCTCTCACTATGTATATTTAATAATCGAAGCAACTTTACAAAACCTGAGTTGTTAGTTCGTGATTTTATTATTTGTTTATGTTTAGTACTTGCATGAGGGGAACTTCCAGGCATTGCCACTACGTCAGACGATTTGCCCTTAAGTAATCCGCCCACCTACCCATCTTGAAGTACTCGCTATACGCATTATAACTGGAGACTATAACATACCTAAACAGGTACTTCTGAGACCTGGCAAGCCACCATATTCTTATCATCTTATCTCCGAGAAAACACCTTTTAGTACATATCGGGGTATCAACCTGCAAACTCTCGTGATCTCTGTACCAGATAAAGCTCGGATAGATATAGGCGTTTTCGATGCCTTGCAACATCAATTAAGAATGTCAAAGCTTAATTCTGGCTTTACTTGCACTTAAACTAACGCATCCTATGAACTCCTCCACATCAAGCTTGTCTGATAGGGTCATAGAGTCAGCTATATATTAGGGTTAGGGTGGTCAGATACTTTTGCATCTCGGTTATCTTTCCCGCCTCTAGCTGTATATTTTCGGTATAGTAGCACCATGTCTAAACGTCTAGAACTGATTTGGTTCTACACGTTGGGCACTGGAATATCACGTCAATTATCATGCAATATAGATGATTTACGCAGTACTTTCTCTAGTTTTTATTATTGCTTATCTTATTTTATATATATGACATCTTAGAATCGGTTGTTAAGCACGTAATCAAAGTATTGATAGATATTGTTTTCATTACGTTTTTTTTAGACGGTCTCGTGCATCGCTGAAATTTTCCTCGACAGTGGCTTATGCGCTATACGGAACTAGTTATAGCCACTGTAAATGAGCACTTTAGCGGCTTGAAAGTATCTAAACAAGCTACGGCAAACCGTCAAAGAAACAATTAGATTCTAAAAAGAAATAAAACATATCAATCAAGCAACGAAATAAACGCTTGCATCGATTTCCGAAGTCAAAGACGGCAAAACAAAGAAAAAAATACGATTTACTAAAAATCCCACCATAGAGACGGCCACAAGTCTATGGCCAGTTGCTATTACAAAACTCGAGAAACAAAGAATCTAAGAAACAAAAGAGAACTTAGTTGTAAAGAGAGCTATGATCCTCTTACATAACAGACTTCCTAAAATCTGGGGTAAATATTGTAGGAACCGGAATTGGTGGGGACGGATGGATCGATTTGGGCGTCGGCAGCGTCACGATGGAGTTCTCGAAGTCTTTTGTTTCTTTCTTCCTTTCTACCTTTCTACCTTTCTACCAATGTTAGTATGTATCTGTCCTGCGCTTCCCTTCGGCTTGATTGTCCAGCTGGTCGTATGGACATTCTGGCGTCACGATGAACCTATCCCTGGATGCTAGTTTTGCTGCGCTGGCAGTCACGGGGCCCTGTAACTCATGATTGATATTGGAGAAAGGGCCCTAGGAAGCTACATATCTATCTCTATGGAGCTAGCTAGTTAGTTAATCGAGTATTAGAGTACCGAAACCAGGAACAAAGCAGATTCCGCTCTAATGTGCTACTTATAATAGAATATTGACTGGCCCCTGAACTGCTAGGTCAATATCGTTATGGGGAATCATTAAAATACACTCTACTGTTTTAAGCTTCACCTCACCGACTTTGCTTAATCTATCAACGTGTAGACTTCTTGCTAGATATCTTCGCTAAAATTTGTTCGTATGACATTCTGTACTCCTGAAGCTATTAAAACTCTGACTTCGTGTTAGTCACTGTCCTAATTATCAAGTCATAGCAGTGCCACGTGAACAGTCCGTTCCAGCCGTTGGCAACGCTATTACAAACTTATGTGTCGTTGAATTTCCGCTTTAAGCCAGCGCCAAGCGCACCAGCAAGATAGTCAACAAGCCTGGACTAACATGGCTCTCCAACTAAGCAAAAAATATATAACATAACTGTCTACAACTATGTGTATGGTATCCCTTTCATAGATGACATGTTGGCTATACTTGGGTGGTGTACCAATATTTTGTATTCTGCATCTCTTATGTAATAACAGCCATCCATATTGGGGTCCAACCTGGCGTGATTCGGACTGGCGAAGGGGAAATTCTTCACATAAAATGTGGTTAGTTGCTGGGTTTATTTATATACCTTCGGCTTTGTTTACTGGAGGGCCCCCATATAAATGCGATGGAGAAGTATCGGTGTGTCATCCTCAACAAGTCTTATATGAAAGGAGATCTGGTACCCGGATACTTGGATTATACTTAGATGTCACAATCTATATAAGAGTAGTCACACTGCTTCCTTCAAGACTGTACAGCACTCTACACTACCCCTTAACTTCATTATACTTCTCACAATGGAACACTCTAACGTACTACCACTACCACAGGGCTCCGCCTTCCCCATCATCGACCTACCGCTTGATCTCCTATATACTGTCGTCCACGATAACTTAGACCCAGTTTCTGCACTATCACTTTCTTTAACATGCAATACGCTATATTCCACCTTTTTCACAACTACCAAGTCCAACTTGATATCCCGATCCGACAAGACTGAGTTCTTGCAACTTCTTGAGCGGTCCACGCCCAACAGGATTCTATGCTTCGCATGTCTCAAACTTCATAAACAATCTCCTGGCACTGTCACTGGCCTACCAAAGTCCCCTCTAGAGCTAGGATGGCATTGCAAGTATGCTCATGCGTGGGTCCCTTCCGGGATTCCGGGTCTGAGCTTCCGTGATGCTAGACAAGTGATGTTTCAAAACGCCCTTGGTGTTAGTCATGGACTTCCTATCTCCGTACTTGATGTTAGAGCCCAGCCGTTGCGCATATCTGAGACAGTTTCCGGTTCTGTTCAGCGCCGAATGCGGATTGTGGGCGATGCTCTTTTAGCCAAGAACGAGCTGTCATTTTCCATGAGAAGGAACTCCGCCAGTGATGAGATCAACGTCCTTTCCGAGCAAATAGCCAAGTCTAGCATTCAGCTTTGCACACACACTACCATCTCAGCGGCTACCCTATCTCAGTCTGGTGTGACACAAAGCTGTGCATCATGCAGCATGGACTATGCTGTTATGCCAGAGCAGACTGATGCTTTGAATCGCATAGTGATGTACACCTGGCACTCATTTGGTGCTTGCTTGTCACCTTGGGATGAGGAATGGAAGAGAGCCACGGCTAGACGGCGGTCATCTGTCGTAGAAAGAAAGGAAACGGAAAATGATAATGCCGGACTTGTCCAGGCGCTTTGGATGGAAACAGAGTAAAGATAAATGAGCACATACGGGGACAAAGAAGGGTATCACAGAACAACATCATTGGCCTTATAGAAAGAAATTATGATTATAGTGAATATATAATGTGGTAGTTCCGCGTATAGCGATGAGAAGAACACTTTATGTAACCAAACCAGCTCATTGCGCCAATATGCCAGATTCCTAAACCGCCGAGTTGAGAAGATAAACGGCAAAGTTCTTGTCGGGCGAGACTGTCTTGCCACCAGACAGTTCGCTGTCGCTGAATGCCGGCCACGAGATGTACTTGCCATCTGTAACGCTGAATGTCGTGAAGCCCATGCCCTCTCCAAACTGGCCGCTCCAGTTCGAGCTAACGGTGTAAGGGCCGCAGGTAACATTGACCTTATTCACCTGTGTGGCCGGAGTAGAGCCCTTGGATAGGACTTTGTAGACACAGGGCTGTTCGTCGTGGACGGATGATTTGATACCAAAGGACCACGTGCATTCGGATACGTTGGCATTGCAGTGCCGCGAGGCCGAAGTGATCACCCAGTTGGAAATGTTGGCATGTGTGTAGCCGGCGCTTTCGAAGGTGATGTTGGCGGGAGTTACGTTGGTTGGGGCTGCTGTAGAGAGAGCGCCCAGGGCAATGAATGATAGAATAGTAGAAACGGTGTACATATTGGCGGTAGTGTATATGCGATATACAAAAGAGTTATTAATATAGTCAAGGATAGTATAGAAAGAGATGTTTGTCCGTAGAGAATAAATGTGATATCGGGAAGAGAGCGTGTGGTCAAGCTTAAGACTGTAATTTTATGAAGTAACGATGGAGCGTATATCTTCATCAGAGATGTCCCGTCCTTTTATATCCGAGCAATATATATAAGACAGGAGATATTCGATTTGCCGAATATAATTATTGAAATACCGAGAACCAACAAGCGTATGATTGCGTCCATCACAACGAACATGTTCAACAGTTCCTCCCCGTCCTTTGTCTTCCCAAAGACTTTATGATTCCACGAGCACAAGAATGTGGACAAGGGATGATTAGTGAATCCGTCAAACGTCCATGAATAATGAATATCAGTACTTTTTTCTTTCTATACCAAGGTATTGCAAGACAAAAGGCTGGCCTCAAGTACTTGCAGCTACTCTTTCGTTGAGAGTGATTGTTACTTGTAATATGGACGCTTTCAAGAGTAATGAATAAAAGGCCGGTTTCTAGTTATGATTACCCCTTGGGTTGAGGTCTTGGAATGCTACATACAAACCTGCCGAGATATTCTTGGAATTCCTACGATGTTGACTCGTAGGCCATTTTGTTTCTCCGTGAGCAAGATTGAGTGGGTAGGCTTGGTACGTAAGCTGACATTACTTATATAGCACATGGGCCGTGAAATACACTGATGGTGATTGTACTTGACAATCATGGTTCGTCGATATTTAGTCTCCGAACTGAGGTGGCACAAGTATATATACAACTTATTTACCCAATGACATTTGGCATGCCTCAGTGTCACTTATACGGTAGACAAAACAGATGGCCGGTACCTAGTACACAGTTAACTATGATATGAATATGTGCATAATCTTGTGAATGTTAGTTGTTCATCTTGTTCTTGTTTGCCTACCACAACCGGACGTAGTCTTGTGTATCGCCGACAATATGATGCTATCATACATATCATTGCCCTTGAAAACTACATAATGTAACCGTTTAAAGTCATACGCATGGCCGGTTGTAGAAAGACGGACGGCTTGGAAGTTGAATAGATTACCATATTCGAATGGAACACGGGTGATGAACGTGACCCAATTGATGCAAAGATATGGTTGGCATCTGCCAAGTTATAGACACCATAGTTATTTGTATACAGGCTATTAGATTTTGCCTAGGGTCAAGGAATGGATAGTGGATTGTAGGCATACATATTTGATTGGTAGTTTAATCACTTCCACACCCAAAAGTCCGTATATAAGGTATGTATGGGTTTAGAACTCTGCCTATAGGTATGTGTCAAGCAACTCGATATAGACACCTAAAACAGTGGGATATCCGGTCAAAGCTATCTCTTACATGGGCCAACCGAGAACACCGACACGTCGAGGAAGCTATCTCGTATCTGATACTTCAGATCGAAGTCAACAAGAAAATATTCTTGATCTTTAGTCTGATTACAGATCACACGGTCAAATAAATTCTCCACAAGGAGGCAGTGCTTCTTGGCACTTTGACATCTCGGTTATGAGCTATAGCTTCATTGGATTTTCGTTTTGACAGGTAGGTTGCTTTTAGTATCTGCCAAGTATTGGTTAGCACACATTGAACGTACATATAGGGATCAATTGCAAGATATTAGTGAACTTTGAACTCATTACTTTGAGGGAAATCTGTGTTATTGGAATGTATAGAGAGATTACAAGCCATAATGCTGATAGCTATGAGATGTGCGAGAAACGGCAAGTACGGCAAGCAATATGCTTCTTTTGGTGGCTTCAATTCAATAAGTTAGCCACTGTGTGGCGTTAATTATAAGGAGGCCGGGTAGTCTACCAAACAGCGCCACTTGAGTAACTATCTGCAACTCAGCCTCCAGAAACAAAACCAAACGCCATTTAGACCTGTGCGAATTACGACAAGTGTGGCTGCACACAACAGATGATCTTCATATAAGCCTATCCAAAATACAATTTGGGAATATAGACGGCGGGACCAAATTTGTAGGATGCCTTAAAGTCAAGGAAAAAAATGAAAGGATGCAAAGATCAAACGAAACATGCAGATAGGATAACCAAGGGATACTGAAAACAGCTTAGAAAAGGGCGGTTAGAATAAATTATAGAAGCTTGCGGAATCCTGGCGAATAGGCTGCTATATCATGTGCGTAATGTATATAGCATCGTGATTGGCCTGTACATATAAAACTATCGACTCAGTTTTGTGCAGCAGCTTGTCGTCATCTAGAACATAGTCTAAGATCTGAATAAAACGTTCCCAAGAATATAGTTACCTTAGGATGTACAACTAGTAGACCTAAGTACTATGATTACACGTCATGCAGAACCATATCATACATTTATACGGTATTAGTATTGGAGTAACACTGCAAAACTCCCGAAAGAGAAGCATGCATATGTTGGCGGAGATTGCAGATCCGACAGCTGTGTTAGTTGGGAGCATTCTAAGTGAACCTTGAGATGCCGTGAAAGTCGGTCGTATAAGATACCTAATATGGCCGTCCCATATAGTCCTTACGCCTCGTTCAGAACCGCAGGCAACAAATGTTCCATCAAAGTGAGGGGGTCACCACAATGATACAGCGGTATCCGTTGCCCGCCAAGTAAATAATGTGTAATTCACGGCCAGACGTCACCGCTGCCTCTGCTGTGTCCAAGATGAACACAGCGGATACCCGTTCCGATATCAGAGGTCAAAAGTATAGCATCAATTAACTAGTGATTGTGATAATGTGCCCTGTTGTACACACCTGCGTACAGTAAATGTATCACATTCTGCATAGTAGCATGTAACGCGATTACTCTGCAGAGGGCCAGTCTGGACAAAGTGAAAAATCATAGAGAGCGAATATAAGTATATAGTAATACATTTGTATAAGATGTATATGTTATGATAGTACTTGCATATGACCTTCCACGTAGGCAATATCATGAAATATAGGAACCGGTACGGTAGGCCAACCATAGCCAAGCATAGTAGTATACACTATACAGAATACATCTCTTGCTCACCGCCTACTCACGATGCTTGGCCAGACAGCTAAGGGAAAAAGGAAGAAAGAAACAACAACATCTATCACAAAACTAAAGCGGATGACCGGGGGACGGGCAGCGAGCGGGAAACTCGGGCACTAAGTATGCATACATATACGTATACTTAACTGGTGTCTTGGCTATGAGGTGAAACAACGCAGATAGGAGCTATTATACTCCTCTGATGGGATTTTCAGCGGTACGCTCTGACGATAAAGAGACACTGGGATATTCCAGAGGTAGGGCGACTGTAACACTGACTGTAGAGGCAGATACCAAAGGACGAAAAGAATTGACGCACAAAAATGAAGAGAAAAAAACGAATACCACATGAAAAGAAAAGCCCTCCAAATACTGGCATCACGAGATCGATCGTCAGTGGGGTTACTTTGCGTTGTTGTCTCTTGCCTCAATTTTTTTGATATTTTGCTTTCACAACTACAGGAAGAGAGGTGCCACTTTTTTTCTGGCTGTCGATTGTGGACTCTAAATGGCAAGGAATAGGGCACGTGGGCCTTTGCCCAAGATACGCTATAAGTGTTTAGTACTCGACTTGGCTAACGAGATAGACGTCAAATGATGTGGCATTTCTTTCTTTGATATACATCATACATCATTTATTTGTTGAGGAATGATGTACTTGTTTCAAAACAGGCTGTAAAGATTCAAGAAGCCCACTGAGTTCAACATACTGAGTACTATCAAAGTGTATCAGTTACATATTGTCATAGACACAAACAGTACTAGACAATGACTCTCGGCTAGCCGCTCTGCAAAACCCAGTGATGTAACTGACTGACCTGTCGTAAGTCGCAGCTTAGGGTATCATTAGTTATCGTCAGCACTGTTTGTTGCCACCATTAGTTGATTAGTCTCACTGCATCCTTCTACAAGGCTACTGAGGTCGACGATAAGTCAAAGTCAATTTACAATCCATATCCATAACAAGATAGGAGATTCACGGTACTGAATCTGTTGGCTCGGGTAACTCTAGGATTGCAACTCTAGGATTGCATCCTGCCACTCGGATACCCTTCCTTAACTGAAGTAATCAGGCCTAGCTAATTCATTCACAGTGATAGTGATATAGCTGTTGTAGCCTGGTGATGTGATAGTGCTCATCTATGCTGATTGCTTCAGCCCCAGCCATTGGCTTTGTAGCGTATGCTGAGATCTCTTCTTTTCCTCTTTATTGCTTATTCGATAGCCAGGCAGCAATCAAGTAAAATCAAAATAAAATAAAATAAAATACCCCAGAAAACAGAAAGGAGGGCTTGCTTATGGGCAAAGAGCACATCCAGACCCACAAAAAGAATTCAGATTACAGATACAAGCATGGATTGATACTTGTGGCCCTAGCTATACAGGAAAAAAACAGTGCACATATTGTACTATCCAACACCAGATCCCAAAGCGGATAATTACACCTGTCTATGCCTGCTGTGAACCATCTTTTTTCCGTCCTTTTCCCGCCCTGCTGGTTTCTGCTTTTCTTTTCAGCATCGCCCAAAAAGAGGGCCTTTTGTCGAATTGGTTGTTGTTATGTATCAGAGTTCGCCTTGAAGACAAAAAGTGCGCTTGGCTACTGCCCTGTTCGTCATTCGCGCCAAAACAGAATACAATCTTTGGTGCAAAAGAACCAAAAAGACACAAAAGACGCAAATGACTGACGCTGGATGATGATGTGTTGAATTGTCAGATCACCCAGGGATCAGCCCGCTAAAGTGAAGCTGCCCCCAAGCCGGACCAAGCAAGCCGAGTCAATCCCAGCCAAGACCCAGCAAGTAGAGAATCATATAGCTTTGTATGTACAGTGTGTAGTCTATGTACTAGTAGAGGATAGTCGTGTGCCAAGTCCAAATCCAAAATGCTTAGCCAACAGCTAGTCTGTCTAGTCCAAGAATGATCAAATTCGCGTTAACCTCTTTGTTAGCTCAAAGTCAACAAGTTCAAGACAGAACAAATGGGACGGGAGATGTAACATGGCGCAGGGATATTACCAGCCGTGAAAGCCGCTCTAGAAGGAGGGAGAGGGAGGGGTGTGAACCAAACCAAGCCATACCCGGCATAGAAACGGCCGGCCGCCAGATTTAGATTGGCTCAGCCCGCAAACTTCTGAACAGATTGAGAAAGAGCCGTTCCTACGGATATAAATAAAGGCAGCCACCATTCACATCAGGGTGCTCTACATTTAGGCTTCCTTCTCTTTCATCTTGCTCCGAATTTCTATCTTGCCTCCTTTTGTTCCTGAACAAAACCCTATCTTATTTTTTAACCCAAGTGCAACATCTAAAAAGCCCTTCTTTAGCTTTTTTGCTGCCTTACTTTTCTCATCAACAACCCGATTTCGATGGGAAAATCTTACTCGTCCTCTTCCCCCAATGGCCAGACTCTTGGATCTGTGGAAGGCATAACTGACCTAGACGAGCCCCCTTGTAGTGGTTCACTCCCATCATCTACTATCCAATCTCCAAGCTTATCGCAGCCTGCTAAAACTCTGCCTGTTGACTACGCGCCCAAGGCTTCGCTGAACGAGAAACACTTGTTTGCGGCCTCTACTCGCCCGCCCATCTCGCCCGCGTCGTCGTCGCCCTCCTCTACTACCGAGCTTGAAAACTCGGCCACCCTCATCAGCTCTGTTGGCTCTATCAACTCTGACACTGTCAGCACCGCACCTCACTCGCTGCCTGCCCTTGAAGTGTGCAAGAACCTACACGCAGATCCTGAAAATGGCTTGTCTGCTACTGAAGCGGCCGCGCGCCTCGAGCGTTGCGGGTTGAACCGCATGGAGCTTAGCAAAGGAACCTCTAAACTCCAGATCTTCATGCGCCAGATCTCAAACAGTTTGACTGTTGTGCTGGTACTCGTCATGGCACTTTCGTTCTGTATCTCTGACTACATTGAAGGCGGCGTTGTGTCCGCCGTCATCTTCTTCAACATCGTCATCGGGTAAGCTTACTCTACTAACCCTAACCCTGTTGTTCCAGTTTTATCTCTACATATCCCCGGACTAAGCCTCATGATGTCATGAGACCCATTTCGAACAATACGCTAACCATTGTTATTTTACTAGTTATTGGCAAGATTCTCGTGCAGAGAGTCAGATGCTAGCTCTTCAGAACCTTGCCTCCCCCACTTGTACCGTCATCCGTGGCGGCCAGCCCGTAGAAATTAAGGCTGAGACTCTAGTCACCGGTGATATCGTCCGTATTAGTGTTGGTGACAAGGTCCCTGCAGATATTCGCCTCGTTGATGGAATCAATTTGAGTGCTGACGAAGCTATCCTAACCGGTGAATCTCTGCCTATTAGCAAACATCATGATCGTATCCTTCCCGGCAAAGACATTCCCCTTGGTGATCGTGTCAACCTCATCTACTCAGGCACTGCCATCACCCGCGGCCGTGCTACTGGTGTTGTTGTTAGCACCGGAATGCAGACTGAGGTTGGTAAGATTGCCTCTATGCTTCGCTCACGCAAAGCGGTAGACAAGAACGCCCCGTTTGCCGAGCGTTTCGTTCGTAACTTCAAGAACAAAAGCCGTAGTATTCTAGGCATGGATGGAACTCCCCTTCAAAACAAGCTCAGCAAGTTTGCTCTGCTCTTGTTCGCTTTGGCCATCTCTCTAGTCATCATTGTCTTCGCTGTCAGCAAGTTTGATGTTGACGGCGAGGTTCTTATCTATGGTATCTGTGTTGGTGTTGCTGTCATTCCCGAGTCGCTGATTGCCGTACTCACCCTGACCTTCACCGTGGCCGCCCGTAGTATGAGCAGCGGTAATGTTATCGTCCGTAATAAGGCGTCTCTGGAAGCTGTTGGTGGTGTCACCAACATTTGTTCCGACAAGACCGGTACCTTGACCCAGGGTCGCATGGTAACTCGCAAGATTTGGCTGGCTGGGAATGCCAATGCCATCGTTGACGGTGTTACTGACCCCTACGACCCTACTAGCGGCCAGGTTAGCTGGACTGATGCTGTCGGAACCGTTGTTAAGCCAGGCACAGAGCACAATGAAAAACGCATGAGCCTCAGCCATAGTGACGATTTCACCAAGTTCAGCCATGCCATATCGCTATGCAATAACTCGACCGTCTCTGATGGCAAGAACCCGGATGATTCTGCTTCGTTTACTACTACTGCCTTCAACCCTTCGTGGTCTGCTGTCGGTGAGCCAACCGAAATCGCTCTTCAGGTCTTTGCCATGCGCTTCAGCCGTGGCAAACCGGATATTATCAACAACCACAACCTGTCTTTCCTGAAAGAATTCCCCTTTGATTCGATCGTCAAGCGCATGAGTGTTGTCTATACCAACGTAACAACTGGCACTACCGTATACTCCAAGGGTGCTCTTGAAGCTTTGCTGCCGCTGACCAAGACTACTGATGTTGAAAGAGCACTGATCACCGAACAAGCTGACCAGTTGGCTTCCGAGGGCCTCCGTGTTCTATGTATCGCTGGCCGCAAGGTCGAGCACGGTGAAAACATCGAAGAACGTTCTGTCGTCGAGTCAAACCTCGATTTCTTCGGTCTCGCCGGCCTATATGATCCTCCCCGCCCCGAAACTCGTGGAGCCGTTGAAGACTGTCTCCGTGCTGGCGTCCAGGTCCACATGGTCACCGGTGATCATGTTAAGACGGCTACTTCTATCGCCTACGAAGTTGGCATTCTCCCTCGCTCGCTTCCGCCCTCCGAGATTGGAACCAAGGTCATGGCCGCTTCCACATTCGATGACATGTCTGACGCACAGGTCGATGCTCTTCCTGCTCTTCCTCTTGTGATTGGTCGCTGCACACCTCAAACCAAGGTTCGCATGCTCCTGGCCATGCATAGACGCAAGGCCTTCTGTATCATGACCGGTGACGGTGTGAATGACTCACCTGCCCTGAAACAATCCGATGTCGGTATTGCTATGGGTATGCGTGGTAGCGATGTCGCCAAGGAAGCTGCTGATATGGTTTTGACTGATGATAACTTTGCCTCTATTGTTACTGCAATTCGTGAGGGCCGTCGTCTATTCGACAACATCCAGAAAGTAGGTGATTATCTGCCAATTTACGTCTCTTGAACTCTTACACTAACACTATCATACAGTTTCTTCTCCATCTATTGATCTCCAACATCTCCCAAGTCATCCTTCTTCTCGTCGGTCTTGCCTTCAAGGACAATGAGGGAACTTCAATCTTTCCTCTCTCCCCTCTTGAGATTCTATGGGCCAACCTAGTTACCTCTTCGTTCTTGGCTGTTGGTCTTGGTATGGAAGCTTCTCAAAAGGACATTCTCCTTCGTCCCCCCAATGACCTGCGTGTAGGTGTCTTCACAGCCGACCTGATTCGTGACAAGTTCATATACGGTACTTTTATGGGTGCACTGTGTCTTGCTGCTTTCACCTCGGTAGCGTATAGCTCCGGTGGCGATCTCGGCGCCGACTGTAACGAGAACTATAACTCGTCCTGTGATATTGTATACCGTGCCCGCAGTACTACATACGCTACGTTATCGTTTTTACTTCTGGTCACTGCATGGGAAGTTAAGCATTTCCATCGTTCGCTCTTCAACATGGATCCTACTGAATGGACTGGTCCTACCGCTGTCTTCAAGACCGTTTGGAAGAACCGCTTTCTGTTCTGGGCCGTCATCGCCGGTTTCGTCATCACTTTCCCCGTCATTTACATTCCCTCTTTCAACCAGACTGTCTTCAAGCATCACCCTATCTCTTGGGAGTGGGGTGTCGTGTTTGGTTGTCTGTTCCTATATGTTGCATTGATCGAGGCATGGAAAGCTGTCAAGCGTCGTTTCAGCCTTGGCGAAACGCCAGTCAGTCACAACCTTCTCGAGGAGGCTTAAGCATCTGTTCATATGATGTTTGAGTGCTAATCCAAATGCCAATATCAAGCAAGCAAAGCAAGTAGTCGCTTTTGGGCATGAGTATCTTGCTTCGCGCCTAGCTTTTTTTTTCTTCGTATGAGCCCTAACAACTATTTCTTGTATCTATGCCAGTGTTGATTGAATCTCTACAGCTTCTATGGCTAGTCTCTTATTTTCGATTATGTTTCATGATTTTTATCAAGATATTAGTTTGAATATTAAGTAATTTCCTATTATGTATAATCAATCCTCCGTTCGTATCTTATATTTCATGACTTCATGCTTCCGTGGTATCATACACCCCTAACTAGATTAGTCACCTCTGTACACATCAATACCTCCTCCCCCCCCCAATAGCCACTAGCTTAACCAGATCTTCTAGTTTGTGAATGTCTCGGAGAGTTTGGCACAGACGTCTCGGCCCATCGCCGTTCCGACTCCTTCTTGACATCTTCCGTCCACTGATGAAATCCCAGGGTAAGGGCCTCTCCCACCGTTTTCTTAACAAGTAGGCCTGTCATACCACCGAAAGTTTCCCAGTGGATGTACTCGGTGGCCACACGACCATCAGGGCCGATGACCTCGACAAATTCCTGGACACGTTCTGCGCGCAGGATAGCCCCGATGCCCATATACCCCGGTGGGCCCCAAACAACACGCAAGCCGCTTCTGCCCTCCGCATCGTGAAAGCGCGTGACATGTCTAACCTCCAAGCGAGTAGCAGCCGTACGTGGCCAACTCTCTCTAACAACAGCATGGAACGTCATGGTCGATCCGGGACGTAGAGTACTATTTGCCAGAACCTCTGCGAGGGCCGCATCCGCGTCCGATACATCGGGAGAGACTTCCGAGATGGGAGGGGAGCAGAGTGTGGTTACACGTGGGACGAACCGGTTCCATGATGCGTAGCTAGCGGCATCGAGAATGATGGAAAGACAGGTTAGAGGAGGCGCAGAGATTAATGTGCTGGCGGAAATGGAAAATGTTCCGCCTCGTGGTGACGATGGCGTGGGAATTGAGTCGCCGAGTTTGGCGGCTTGGGTTGGTTTGATGCCGTGGCCAATAGGGCCGGAGACCATGGTCGGAGATGGAGGACCGAATATTGACATATTTCTTCTTTGACGAGAATTATTAACTCGGTAGACGTCCAAAAAGCAGAAACGCGTGTTCCGTATAACTAGAGCAAAGCAGTTGCTAGACAAGTTAGTTTGTTATGTCTTCAATATAATAAAAAACAAGAAAAAAGGCTATCAATGGCGTCTAAAGCCAAAAGTATTTGCAGGATTCGGAATTTAGGAGTAGGAGAGCCGCATAAACCAAGCCGAAGTCATAAATAAAGCAAAAAATAGAAGGGAGGGAAAGGGTTCCTATAAGCATATTTTTCAATTGGCACACTATAGCTTTTTATAGGTTTTTTTTTCCCTGACATGAGGCTAAATAAAGCTATTGTCGCCGGGATATTGCAAAAGCAGCGGAAAGAAAAACAGCCTTTCAAACGAGCCAGACTTGAACGTTTCCGTCCAATATCCCTACTTATTTCTTCCTATCAAAGTGTCTTTTCTTCCCCGTATCGCAATACGATTTGCCCGGCTACATAGGTTGGCTGATATCATAAAGAAAATGTAAACAAGAAAAATGATGCACAAAGATACTAGGCTGGCCCTAGCACGACAGCATAAAATTCAATCTTGTGATTGATTACCTGTCGATTGTGCTCTTTTGTGCGTTTTAGCGAGTCAGGGCCAAGAAAAATTGTATGCATTTGTGCCGGTTAAGCAGGGTCGTCAACGTACTAGAAGCACGGATAATTTTTTCAAGTTTAAATTGAAGTCTATTATTCTCCATGGCGAAAAATGCAAAATCACAAATCGTAATGTCACGAAGAATATTTTTTTTAACAATCAATTCAACTTCCAGATTATATACTTTGGTGACATTGTAAGTCGGATGAGGAATCATTCGTGTAACTGATTAGGGTTGGGGTTATATGTAGCTTCTCAGTCCATCAAGCGATAGGAATCGATGACAGATCGATTAAGACCAACAAAGTCGGTATACTTGGCAACCGAAACTACTTATATAAACTAATATGTTATTCTTATGTATATAAATACTAAAGTCCTACTTGTTGTAGACAAAGTTTCTCATTTCTATTACCAGAAGCGTTTTCTACTCAATATTCCCTATACTAAGCTACCGTTCTTCGGACTATAAACCTGATCAAGCTGTATACAATGACAAGCTGTTGCAGCGGCTGTTCTAAGCTTGGACCAGATCCTGAAACCGGCAACAACGATGTCAAGCAGTCTCGGACGTAACTGTAAGTCTTCATTATTCCTATTATATCTTTCCACGTTCAACATCTTCATTGTTTGCTCGCTGTTTGGGAGAAATAGAAAGGAATTCTAATAGATTTGGCATCATATAGAACATGGCTACGATCATAAGCTCGGCAGATATTGACATGAATGAATGTGTATCTATGGCACTCGACCCGGCTGATTTGGCATCTGCCAAGGATTGCTGTAGAAATGCGGTCTCAGAAGATATCATTTTGAAGTAGACGACTTCTGGAAGCAGCAATGCTTCTATTCCGAAGCAAATTTATGAAGATGGTTGCTGTGCGAGCCAAACTCCGAAGACCTCAAACGCCGGTAAAGATGGCCAGAAGGATGAATCTGCTATAAGTTGCTCCACAGAGCTAATGAAGCCAGGCAGTAACAGTGGGGACTGCTATGATGCATGCTGCAGCTCAAAGCCTACGCAGGCTGTGGCTATCGATCCTTGTGATAGCAATTGCTGCGAAGAAGATCTCTGGCAAACCTCATCAGATGCTTGCTGCGACGCTTCACCTTCCAGCTCAGCTGATGCTCTGCCCTGCTGTTCTGGAAAATAATGCTGTTGTGACTTTTGCATAGATGCACTTGCCCCTGATGCTTGTGTGTATCGTTTGCCCCGGGAGCTTGTTACTCATCTGCCAGCGAAACAACGGCTTCGACATCATCTACCTCGGAGACAGTAGATTATCATGTCTGTTCGTTCCACGCGCGTAGTACTCGCGAGACTTATGCGGCCCGTCTTGCCGCACTAGGGTGCTTGTGCCGTTCGCTTGTTTCGATGGGC
>RHLR01000104.1:0-39111 GCA_009806335.1 Davidsoniella australis
CCCCATATATCAGGCCATGGCAAGTGTAACATAAAATATGTAGCGCTCTTCATTGTAAAGCTAGGAAGCTATTGCTAGCACTATAGTGTCATTTTTGTTTTTTTACCGCTTATTACACTACACATACGCGAGTAGGCCATTTTATTGTACCGGCTATTCTCAATTCAACTAACTACGTAACATTGGCCTATATGCGTCTTCTATAACCTATAACCTCTACCCCCCCCCCCCCCCCCCACTCTCGAGTATAAGGTCATTCTAGTGATATTGGCCCAGACAAGTTCCACGGGTAAGATCTATCAATGTTTGATTATAGTCTATATAGCATCTATTGTCTTTGAGCTTATGAATTGAGAAGAGTGAGAAGAGTATGCAATGCTAGGTAGTATTTATTAGCTTGAAAACATAGGATCATATCGGAGCATTACGGATCGGCTGCAAAGTAGTGATATTGAAGGATTCATTTTGATTCTCAAATGCTGGTGATGGCAGTAGTTATAAGGAGACAAGTGTAGGTGTAGCGCAAGACTTTAAAGCTTAATGGTGCCAAAAGATTTTTTGGCGAGGGGGGGGGGGCAAGTCCGAGTACTGCGTTTTCTCGATTATAAATGTTGTGTAGCTACCCGCACTATCTTCTTCAAAAAATGCTATGACGTGGAAAGACAATTCGCGATTCAACCAAGAGAAGGACAAGAGTTTTTAAGAAACTTGAGTAGTAACACTAATAATAGCTTTCAGACTCTTTGTACAACATGAAAACCTCCAATGTTTCTTCCGTGGTAGATATGACGGCTCACGTCAACCCGTTCGTTTAGTTTTACTATTAAGTACAGGATCTTGTTAGTTATTCCTATAACTTGATCCATTTAGCACTATAATGGGCGAGAGATTTTTGGTAGCCTTTGTATGGGACTATAGCTATAGTTACATGTACGTTCAAGCCATCTATCATCAGCCCACTCAAGTATCAATGAGATATCATACCATATTGCGTGAACTAAAAGCCCTGCTAAGGTCACATCGTAGATAGATAGAGTATCTAGTTATTTAGTTGCTTCAAAAAGAGATCAAATATCCTTTTGTGATTGAGTGTTATAACAAAACGTTAAATTATATCATCAAGCGGCAACCTAGAGGCATAGTATACATATACTATAGACATGTATATGAACTGTGATCTGGACATGAATGTTGAGCAAGTCCTACTCCGATACGCAATTTATATAAGTAAACGTTGAACTATTGATATGCTGCTTTTAGATATGCAATGGCAAATTCTTCAAAATGATGACGACAACAGATGTATATATATAAAGATATAATTGAGATGGAAATATAGAAAATGTTTAAGCTCGTATAAAAACTCAGGTTCACTAGGAAAAGTGAACAAGATATGAAAGATATAGTTAGTTATATCAACTAGATAGAATGATGGTAAAACAGCAAAAAGTGTGCAAGATATAGAATAAAACAAATAAATGATACAAAATATATATATATGATGATTCGCCCTCCAGAACTCCACGTCGGTGTCCGTACTCCCGAGAGCCTAGTTTCCCATAGGCAGATAGTGGTATTTATTGTGATAATAGCATGTTGGGACATTGATGTTGATATGATAGAAAATGATGATCCCTGGAGCCGAACGCCGAAACTCAAACCCGCTCATAGTTTTGAAGGAAGATATAAACATAAAAAAAAAAGAAGAAAAGAAGAAGTAGAAAAAAGACAACAAGGAAAATGGTAAAAGAGACAAGATATGAGATAGGAAAAAGAAAAAGAAAAATGTGTAAATTTTGGAAGGCTTTTATTAGTTCCAGACAGGCTCAGACTGGTCAGAGCCGCCCATAACCATGATCTCTAGCCCCGAGACTTTGTTCTTGAGGTCTGAGTTCTCGACTGCCAAGGCGCGGTTCTTGGCCTCTAGGTGGGCAATGTATTCGGTAGCCTTACTGAGGATCGTAGCTTTGTTGACCTTGTTAGCGGGGGCGAGTCCGTCGAGGTCTTCCTCATCATCCTCTTCCTGGAGCTCACCACCGCTAAGCACCTGAGTCTCGAGGCGTTGAACCATGACACGCATAGCGGGGATAGCATCGCGAAGAGCGGCAATCTTGTCATTCAGGTTGTTTCTGTACCGCTTCTCGATCATGTTGTGGGTGGTCTTTTTGGGCGGTAGGGTTGTCCGGCGACCAGATACGAGGGATGACGTGGTGCGGATGTGCTGTGCGCCGGAACTGCGGGTGGTAGTGCCACGCGCGGGTGGAGGGGAAATGCTGCTCCGTAGACTAGCGGCTGAAGAGACATCGCTGACTGTCTTGCGGTGTCCAAGTGGGCTGGCATGCACAGAGACGGGAGAGCCCAGGAAGTCAAATGCCGGAGGTTGAGATCCTGGACCAGCGTTGGCTGTTGTGGTGGGCGATGGGAAGCCCTGGAACATCATTTGCGGCGCGTCAATGGGCGAACTCTGGAATAGCCCGGGGTCACTGAGACTCTCGACAAAGGAGTTGTTCTCGAGATCCAAGGGAATCAAGGAGGGGCTTTCAGAGGTGTTGCGCGGCATGATGGCTTCTGGTGATACATAAAAGTTCTTTTGCGTATTTTGCGATGCTTGTGCTTGCTGTTGTTGAAGCCACATGTCACTGCCGAAGGCACTGAACTGTTCATTGAAAGGCGAGGTCGGCGTCATGCCGTACGTCTGTTGGTTCAACATCTTCATGGAAGGACTGATGTTAGATAGAGATCCTTTCATTTACATGTACCAATTACATATATATATTATATGTATGGCTATAAGGGTTAGGGTATATGCTTATGTCATGATGATCTGACCTACCTGTTTGTTGTAGTAGTCCAGGGAATTTTGGGACAGAGTGGCGGTCATTTTGATGAAGAATGTGTGTAGATGCAGGCAGCACTACGTCGAAGAGAAGGATTTACAAGAGATGTATATCGAATGATGGATAAATATAGTATAAGTATAGGTGAGGTGTTGTTGTTCGATATAGTTATAGTGGGTGGAGGCGATGTGTGTAATCTGGATGATAGGAACTCAGAAGACAAAAGATAAAGACGGGATGGAGAATGATGTAGCAGAAGTAAAGGGTAGATGTATATGTGTAGGAGTAGAAAGAAGTATGAGGATAGTAGAGTAAGGTGAGTAAGGTTGAAAATCTATGGCGCAGTAGAATGTGCGATGTAGATAGATATACGGAGGTTGGTGAGATTGAATGATGATAGAAAAGAAAAGAATGATGGTAAATGAAGATGGCATTGGAGGGGAGAAGCCATCGCTATATAGAGCTCTGGGAGATGTAGAAATTACGTTTTGGAGCAGCAAAGTAGCTCTGAGAAAGTGTAAAGTGTAAAGTGTAATTGACCAAAGAATACCTCAGCCAGAAGTAACAGAGGAGGGGATCAGAAGAAAAGAAACCCCGAAGCCTTAGCTTGAATTGAATTATTAAAAATATTAAAAATATTAAAAATGAAATGATAAAATGGTTGAATATTAACTTGGCTTACAGTATTAATCGAGAAATAAAAATCGCCTAATCAATATTTTGTTCATTTTTGGACGGCATGGGGGTAGGTAGACAAACTAATATAATACCTACAAATGTACATATATATGTAGAATAGGAAAAGATACGGAATTTGAGCCTTGGGACAGAGGCCGTAGCTTATTCTGTGGCCGACAAAGCTCGTTCTTTCTTAGCTTTTATTCTTTTATTCCTTTATTCCTTTATGACGATAGTGACGATTGATTGCCATGAGTTTGAAGTAAAATGTGAATAAGACTGCCTGCCTGAGGTTTATTTTCTTCACGTTCATCTCCGAGCAATATTTCATTCAGATCAAAGTATATATAAATAGATACATAATCACAACCACTGGAAGAAAGTCAGTCAGTCAGGCTAGGAAACTTCATTCCATGCGTTCCGTTAATATTCCAACATCCACTGAAGATGAGGGCAATACAAAGTCATACTGATTGATATACTGATATACACAGTGTAATGCCAAACACTACGCGCTGCGGGTACTCCAAAAAAAGAAGAAGAAAAAAAGGGCATTGTATATATATACACACACCAATCCTAAGCAGTAGAAACAAAAAAAAAAAAAAAAAAGACCATAATGCCATAGTAACCTAGTCTCCATTAGTCTCGCGAACATCTATAATAATCAAGGCATAGTCAACTAATATCTACATAAGCGGAAACCATCGAGAATGTTTCGGAATGTGGTTCTCGGCATTTCCTGCACAGCATAATCTTTTCGCAGGTCGGCGAAGACATACAGCATATTGAGGGTCTCTCTATAGCGGAACAGAACAAAAGAACAAAAGAACAAAAGAGGATGTGTATCTTCATGACAGCCATCAAAAATATGCACCAATTACAAAGAGCTATAGCGAGCAAGGTGGTAACTTGAACTTGGAAAAAAAAAAAAGAGAAAAAGAAAAAGAAAGAGAGCAGTCTCGGAATGCCGGAGGACCGGCCAGAAATTGGCCCAGAAGGAGAGCAAAAGGTTCTCCTAACCTGTGCATAGTACGAAAGTAACTGGAAACCTTACGATGGTGCCACATGGCGAGACGGCTTATTCCACGAAGCCCGCATTCTAGACTATGCTAGACAGCGGATGGCCCGCTCCTCAGGCCAGTGCTAATACATTACTAGTACACATGTAGCAGTAGGAGACCGTATAATAGGTATATAGTATGTTCAATCAAATTTGAGATAGCTAGCGAGCAAATAACAAAGCACCATTCATAGGCTTTCACTATTGTTCTCGTCATGAACTGTCAAATGTATATGTATACTATAGTTAACTACCGTGTCCACCTCAGACTTACACTGACGCAATCATTCTGTAAAAACACAGACTACCGGCATATATATCAATGAGACGCCGTATAAATTGTCTAATAACAGCATCGCTTCATACTCAGTCGTCGTCCATTGTCAAATCGAACGAATCCCGAGTGCTATGGTACAATGGTACAATGGTACTAAGATGTGGTTTCATCTACTTCTGTTCTTCACTTGCTACCCGCCTTGTCCAAAACGCTCTCCATCCCTCCTCCCCTGACGGTAGTTGGCATAAAACCACTTTACGTTCATGCTCCCAGGTCATGAGCCCAGAAACGCCAAATCATGCTATGGTGGTGCCCGAAAGAGGGCGGAAGAGTCCGACTTACAGGAATGATTGCGTGGGATGGGAAACAAAGCGGAAGGAAAAGGAAAATGGACGACTGAGTCAGTTTGTTGTCCTGGTGCTACTTTTTCATCCGTGTTATTCACTGATTTCTAAGACCCTGGGAGCCCTGTGTATATTATATGGAAAATGTCAGCTTCGTCACTTCCTCGAATCCGTGAGAGGTTAGTTAGTTGACGGAGTAGTAGTAAAGTAAGTACATGATGAATAACTAACGACTCCTACAACAATATTGAAATATGACACCGTTGACGTTGAATACTCAGCTGCTGACAGTCATTGTTGATATCTTACATTATGCTATAACACACCCTCTTCAAGTATCATCACTCAACATTTTATGTCGGTGGTTTTCATTCTTACAAATCTACACCCTAAAAACAAGTTTAGGGTT
Source organism: Davidsoniella australis (assembly GCA_009806335.1). NCBI lineage: Eukaryota > Fungi > Ascomycota > Sordariomycetes > Microascales > Ceratocystidaceae > Davidsoniella > Davidsoniella australis. The sequence goes on from RHLR01000104.1 coordinate 5,609, forward strand.
ATAATGTGTGAGTCGGAAATACCCGGGTTGATCATTTGCTTTAATATGGGCCTGAATTCCTCGCTTTTTAGGAAAACGATCAGTGCGAAAGCTTGGAGCTACCATTGCTATTTTTTTCATAAGAAAAAAATGTAACTAACTACAGACAGACATACTAATATAATAGTTTACTAGTTTACACTTCAACATGAAAACTCATCGAGCCACACATTTTCACTTCATGCCCTAGACAGCCCAAATAGGATATCGATCTGGAATGCAAAATCCCGGCCATCGACTACAGTACAGTGGTAATAGGAATCATAAGCAAAGACAACAGAATGAAATTTGCCTATCTTGGGGGGTTTTTTTGCCCATATAAATAAGATAGGTACTATCAAAATCTTCTATAACAATGTCACTACTACCTCAGAGCAAAGAAATTGGAGTGGAAATGCAATGCCCATATCAATACCCGTCCCCCCCCCCAAATAGCCAGAATCCAATCCAATAGAAACACGCATTTCAAAGCCATGGCCACATACCTAAGATGGCCCATGGACTGCGTTCTCGCCTTTTTCTGGCACCACTTGTTCAAGCTCTCTACGTCTTTCACTATTAACCTGGGTTGGGTTCCTTGTGCAACTGCTACCATCGCCAGTGGTAGGTCGGACTCGGCTTGCCTAGACTCTGGAATTTATAAGAAGGAATACTAGTTCTACTGGTAAGGCAACATTGCATACATGCCTAATAAACAAAGATTCCTGGACTAGTCAGTTACATATTTCTACAATTCTTATTCAGAAATTGGTTTCAGACAATATATAAGAACCCCATTAAAAAAAAAAAAAATTAGTTGTATACTTGCATATATTAGCTGTCACATACAAGAAAGAGCTAGCTCGTGAAATTAGTACAGGGTACACCGGATTTGGAGAAACAGAAACAAATAGAATAGATTGCTGAATTCATTGGTTTGTTGTCTTGGCTCTGCTACAAGACAAACACAACATTACGGCCTTAGGTTTGTGGCTCCATACTTTTGGAACAAGAGAATGCAAAGCACTGGACTCTTGCTGATATATGACCAACTACATGTAGCAATTATTTGGAGTTCTAGTTGTAGTTGTAGTTGTAGTTGTATATATACTATATAGAAAGAAACAAAGATACATATGTAGCCGGGGCCTTGCTAGACTATGATTGATTTTCGAAGAGAAACAGAGGGTTAGGGTTAAAGATACAAAATGTACTGGAATAGGTGGAAATAGTGAAATCTTCATGTTCATCTCACTACTACATGAAATGGGATATTAAAGAAGAAAAAAACCACCAATTATACGAAGTGCTATAACGTCGAATTCAAACAAGATTCAATACTTTGGGAATAAGCAAAAGTAAACACGACTTCATTAGCAAGACTCATCCGTGGAAAATCCGTAGAATACGATACGAAATACCCTTTACTGTATATGAGCTAGTAATGAAAGATGATAACAAAACGGGCTGATTAAGAACATAAGGGAGAGAGCGAGTTATCCGGTCACCAAACATGGTTTGAGAGAATGGAAAATCAGGACGTGAATATAAATTCTTATCTATGGCTTCTGCCTATCAGGACTTGGTCCAAGACATTCATTGGGAGTCTACTCCCATGAATGAGAAAAAATGATACATCTGATTTGATTGTCGAACACACATTTCTGCCGGTAAAAGTTCTAACGGTGGATTGGTATTGAGAAAGGAAGCGAGAGCTCCAACATAATTCATTATTCACTATTCATTCACCTCACCAGCTTGGCATGTGGCAAGTAGCCGTTAATGACTGAAATTACAGATATATCTGTACACTGACTAGTGTTACTTTTGTGATAAACACATACTGATTAGCATTAATTAATCTATGTAGTTGGTAGCAAGCGCCGTCAACCATGTGCTGGGGCGATTTTGATATATATGTGATAGATAGAGGTTAAGCTATGTCCATGAACGGCAATAAGCATTGTGTCTGTATACAGGGCCACTGGGCCTGTCTTCAATTTTATCCCGCCATGTTGCAAATTGTATCTGTAAATCAGATCAAGTTTGGCATAAGAACAGCGAAAGAAAAATGAGGGAGCTTTTTCTTGTCTCTCAAAGAAAAAAGAAGACAAAAAAAAGGAACACACCCTCCTCCCCGCTCCATCAAATGGAATACTGGTAAAAGCTAAAAAGAAAAATATTACCCCCATACATGTACAGATATGTATATTCTCCAAAAAAGGCAGAGTATACATACTACTTTGTATATACAGTAAAAACGAGAGAGTTGTTTATCTGCGTCGGGATTTTATTTTCCTTTTGGCGGATTTTGAGCTATTATTTACAAAGTACTGATACATGCCGACTACCAATATTGGTAGTGATTAATATTTTGGTTCCAAATAACTAGTTATACTGATATACATACGTATGTAGCTTGCTAGTAGATAAGACAGCCCGACGCCTCAACATGTGGCACTGCCAGGGCGGGATATTGAAGTAGGCGAACGGTAAAATTAAGAGAAAAGAGACGATATATTCATTATTGGGAATCAAGCCCAAGCAGAAAGAAAAGGAAAACAAAAAGGGATAAGGAAACATGATAACATAACATGGTATATATCTGTCAGACTATCTATTTCACAGGGGGGGGGAGGGCATTTGTTTCTCTCGCCGTGCTTCTCAGCAAGCCTAGAATCTCAGATTTCAAGGGAAGACGCCTCCTCGCTCATCTGCCCAATCGGTGCCGCCGAAGCAACATAAGCTGTCAATCTTGGATATATGCCACGTTTTCGCCCTACTGTTGTTTAGTTTAGTTTGTACGATAGTTCTTTAGTCTCTCAAGTTGCAGGAGAAAAAAAAAAAGAAAAAAAAAACGGCCGCCATCTAGAGGCGTCAGATCCAGGACCGTCTTACATATAACAGATATAACCTCTTTCTATTCTATTCATGATGTCTTGTAATTGTCATGTTTTCAGCTCGATCGCCAAGTCAGGAATCATGACGGGAAGAGAATAAGAAAAAACGAAAGAAAAAGAAAAGAATAATGAACAATAGCTAACTATAATTATCACTAGTTTGCTTCTCGCGTAGCTAAGCTTGTTGACTGATTCATATGTCCCCCAACGGACGAGAATTCGCATGTAGTGGCTATTTGTAGATATAAAATAATATCATCATAAGAAATGCACTTTCTGAGGGCATTCGCTAGTCTGCACTTTAGCGAGACGGTGCATATTGCAGCTATAACTTGGATGTGGTTGAACTCCGCCGTAGATCTGCATAACGATGACTTCTCGAATCAAACCATCACCATAAGATACCTTTTGCCCTGTTCAAATAGACGTAGCGCGGGTGTGCGGATATATCCTCTCCTAGATGCATTGGTGCTACACTGCTACATGTGAGGCGTAGACTATCTTTTGGCATGATCATCGCCGTCCACCTCTCCTTACTATACTGTACTTATAGTAGTTAGAATATAATATTGCTACGAGAAAAGATGGAACAAGTTGCTGTAGCTGACAGCAACATCGGCAGCCTGTTCGGGAATACAGTCATAGACCGACGAGACTCTCTGGTGGGCAGTTGACGAACCTTATACTATACTACAGTACTATACTATAGACAAACTTCTATACTAATGAGGCCGGCTAAGTCAGTGTCGCTAATGCCGTGGTTGTTTCTCAAGGCGCCCCAGGGTCATCAAAGCTTGCTTGGTAGCCTGCAGCCAATATAGACGATGCTACTATAGTTAATATGTATATATATGTATGTACTAAGTGTGTATCAATATCCTCTTCCCTTCATCCCACCCGCTTTCTACAGTCCAGGACGGAATCTCCAGGGAACACTATGATTATAGCACATGCTTTGACTGACCGCCAGTATCATTGATCAAGCTCATAAAAAGGACAACGTATTCAAAGGCACATAATGTAATATGTATGCATAAATTCACCAAAAAACACTTTTTTATCTTCTCGGAATATCGGAATCTTGGAGCTTCAACCTCTAACGGGAAACTAAATGTCTGTCGTTGACGATTTAGTGAACATGAATTATATGTTTCTGATTAGCTTTAGTAACCCTAACGAACTCGGGTATACATATATAACAGAAATCTCTTTTGAGACAAAACTCCACGATGTATGTAATATTCAAAACACAGGTAATATATTTATAATGGCTAGTTATAGTGATACAAATTAGATTGAAAATTACTCACCCATTATCTCAGCCATACACATGTACTAAATAAGACACTAGACAGATCTTGGTTAGTTGAGCTAAACTTTACTTAATTTTTGCCCTGCCGTTCTTAAAACAAGGATATGTATGACCTGTTCAAGCCCTCTCCCCAGGGTTTATATTATAGCCTGAGGAAGAATTACTAGCGAAAGCCAGCCCCAGAACGGGAAATGAGACAAGTAGAATAACGAAAAAAAAAAAGAAAAGAAGCCGAAAAAAAAAACATGCAACCCACAGACAAAATGGCCTGATCCATTGCGTTCCAGAGCTTCTGAAGCTTGTCTAGCCGCCCACGATAGCACCTATTTGGGCCGCATATCGCGTGGTTCCTAGAAACATGAGCCCTCCCACGTTGCTGGGTCGTCATCAACCGACTGCTTCTTCTCTCTGGGATCTGATGGCTTTTTGCTTGTATTTAGTATGTAATAAAACTAAATGGAGCAACTAGAGCTCAAAGACTGCCCACTAACATCTTCAAACCCCGTCACAACAACGAGCTCAGTGAGCCCATAACTCATCAAATCACACTCAGACTCGTGTGAGTTTGATAGGCCCAAGAAAATATCCCGGGATTTGTGCCATATGCACCGCCTGAAAATAGAGGTCTCGTGAGTAGTTGGAAAATTAGAAAACGGCTGCTTAGCTGAGTAGTTTGAGGCTGTGGCGACATTAAGTTGTATATGGCTTTATACAAACTATACCCTAATTCATAATTCCAACTAATAGAGGGACTATTCACGCCAAATAAACATGGTTTTGACTGCCACCATGAAATCTATAATAGGAGTAATTCCTATGATAGGAATAAAATCTACTTTTATATTAAGATCACTGTAGGATTCAAGACTTGGTGCACAATGCTAATAACATCACAGGATCTTGGTAGATATTGAGGCACACAGAAGTTATAGAGGGATCGAAATAATCCATAATGAACAAAAAGTAGCTAAAGTCCATCTATTGCATACAACTTATATATATTTAACCAATTTCCAGCATGGCAATCAAGTATTCGACTCAAGCCATACACCACTTTGGTGTCATTGCCGTGAATAACCAAGCTGAAGAACTCTATCAAGACAGCTGTTTTGACAACTCCGCAAAGGTAAGTCCCTTAGATTGGAGCCAGTTCACACCTTTGTTCGACAATGGTAGCCATACGTCTCGCTCGCTACTCTGGGTGGTCGATAGCCAATGTAGTACGGCAATAGTGACGAGGGCCGTAGTATCACCAACCTGTGGAAGCTTGCGTTTCAGATCGTCTATATCGACACCGATGATTGAAAGAGTAGCTTCGTTGTTCCAAAAACCCATGATATCAGCTGCGTCAATGACATCACGGAGACGAGAAGAAGCACTCTTGTTGCTAGACGAACTTGAAGGCGTGCTTAGAGGTGCTAGAGTGCCATGGTTGACATTCGTGGGGTTAAGATCGAGCATGCTACCCCTCTTTTCTGGTGAAGATACCACTCCCTGAGCCGCTGCACAGGACAATTGTGCAGGAGGAGAATAGCTTTCGTCGAGTACTATCGACGATGGGATGTTATAGAGAGACATAGGGCCAGGATGTGACTGCGAAGAAGCAAGATCGCATTTGATAGATGCCTGAGGCCGGTTGGTGGATATAGAAGACCGCACCATGCGTCTTTATCTTGCAATGTTTAGAACTCTGCACAATGTCCTTTGAGACATAATAATCCTTGAATGTAGACTGGCCATTTCCCGATCTCTGTCCAGGTTAGACGAAAAGGAGTCTTGACAACTAGTGACCACCTCGGTGTCCTCTGGGTTCGATTCCAGTGCGACAAAGGAGGTGTATCGGCCTGAGATATGATACTTGATGCCTAGACGGACACAATCACGCTCTGATAAGGCAGTGCACAGCTTCTCACCGACATTACCTCCGAGTCGTGCTCCGTTCTTATCCTTGGCTATGCTAGTCCAGCCAGTCCCTTCCTCGGATTCCTTGATGATCTTGCGAGCTGCGAGTTGATGGATAGTTTCCTGAGGCTTGTCGAGCGCGAGGATGGGGATCTTTGTCTCAAGGTGTTCTCCCTTCTCATTCCGTAATTTCAAGATGATGTACTCTGGAACTTTGCTGGCAGCGTCTTTCGACAGCAGAAGATACGCAACGGTGCGGCTGAAGGCAAACAGACTCTTGATCTGGGAAGGACTTTGGATGATCTTGGGAACGTCAATCTGAGCAGCAGCGTTTTCGACATCACTTTCTTCTGCAACTTCTTTGCCATCCAAGTTCAAAACCGCGCACTTGGCTACTGCATCAACAAGGACGAAATCGTCGCCAAGGTCGCTTTCTACCTGCTGCTTGTACTGCACCTCTAGAGTCACATCTAGAATATGAGGAGAAAGTGCACCTTGTAGCATACGCATAACTTTGCGGTCCATTATCTCTTCACTAGCCACGAACTGAGAGAATCCTCTGCCGATATTAGCAATACCCTCGACAAGAGAGGTACTAACTGAATTGCCGATACCAAGGCTGAATATACGAGTCATACCTTTCGACTCTTCAAACTCGCGGGAAATAGCATCGAAAAGCTGCTGCTGGTTGTAGATCTCTCCATCGGTAAGAACGAAAACTTGGCGCTTGGTCTCAGGATTTCCTGACTTCAAGATATCCTGGATGGGTTCGAGAAGATTGGTGCCGCCCATATCGGCATTGAAAGATTTGACAGCAAGAGATGCCTCGGCGTAAGAGCTCGAGTCGTACGGCTTAGACTCAGGCCACAGAGACTCGAAGTTGGATCCAAAGCTATATATGTTGAACTTGCTGCCAACAGGGAGTGACTTGAGGAATATCTGGAGAGAATCCTTGAGTCTCTCGATGCTGTCTCCACCCATACTGCCACTGCGGTCACAGACGAAGATGAATTCACTCCCGGTAGTCGAATGATCGGTGGCTGGAAGTGTAGGAACGAGGGAAACCATGAGAGCAGTTTCATCCTCAAACTTCGGATGCCGTTCAAGGAGAGCAAACGGCTCATTGAGCTTGGTGGCAGCGATCTTAACTACAAAGTCAGCGTCTACCGAAGACTTGGCCATAACCAGCGAGACAGATGCTTTGTTGTTGGCTGTACCAGCCATATCCTCGGCTTCAGTAGAGATAGCACCGAGTGCCACAGAGATAGGGTGCGAGGGAGATTCGATAGACTTGATGGCACAGCTTTGCGGTAGCTCGACATCCACAGTTCCGTTGATGATGCCTACAGTGGAAGAATAGGATGCTTGTGCACCATGGTCACCATAGCGAGGGAAGATGTTCTTGGGGATCGCAAGGCGAAGTCCATCGATTTCAGCATCGTGCTGAAGCTCCCCAGCATACGTGAGATGGACCACTACCGATGCCTTCGGTGGGACCTGACCGATACGGACAGTGTAGAAATCGTCCGCGTTAGAACATTGCGAGAGTAGTGCAGCTTGTTGACCATCACTGACGGCGTGCTCATATGATTTAAGAGCCTGAGCCTTTTCTTTGACTATACCATGTATAGTTTTGTCACCGATATCACACGAAAATGCATGGACAGAAACGCCGGTGAAGAGAGGAAACGAATAGTAGACTTCCTCGAGGCTTTTGGTTTCCTCGGGATTGACGAACGTCTGCTTCAGTTCCGTATGTGAAAGAGACGCCGTAATGGTGGTGTGAAAAGTACTGTCGACTGCGGGAAACCGACAATGTTTATCGTCGACCACGCCCCAGATCCCACAAGGTGACGAACCATTGTTAGGGTTGGAGTTATGCCGTCCTCGTCGTCGAAACATGATGAATGAAGAGTAGCTGGGTGCTATGAAAAAAAAAGGGCTGTAGATCGATGAATAGAATGAGTGGAATAAGTGGTGACCAAATGTTTTTAAAAAGATGGCCTTGTTGTGTTCATATAGGACTTTTTTCTTAGTAAGAGTAAAATTAAAATATATTACACTGTTTTCAATAATCTTACACAGTGAAAAAAATGATGATATAATGCTGTTTTTGTTTTGTATGACCGTGAGCACTGTGATATGCAACACATGACTAATCTGTTGTGGAATGGTAAGGCGAATTATATGTAGTAAGCCTCTATCCACTCCAGGCATCTTAGACAACTTTAGGCATTGATATATATATATATATATACATATATACATATATATCACTATAGACAAGACGCATTTAGCTAGTAGATAATTGTTCTTAAACAGGATTGAATTAATCCAATATGCAGGTAAAAATCATGCAAGAAAAAAAATGAGTTTGGCATTTATTCATGGATGCCGAATTACAATACATAAATGACAAGAGAAAGGTCTACAAAATACATATATCAAATAACTATAACTCAACTTAACTATTTATATAAAAACTAAAAGATATTGTTCCGCACCCAAGCACAGATTTTGGCGATCTTGCCAACAGGCGGCTTAGCGAGAATGCTTTCCGCGTCTTTATCAATACGGACTAGCTCAATATCGGTGGCAAGATCGATTTCATTGAGGGGAACCACAGTAGACTTGAGATAAAACTTGAAGAAAAGATAAAGCGCTGCAAATCAAATCAATGTTAGCAAAATAAAAATACACATCGGGTTAGGCTTGCTTAGTTTGGAGGTTCGTACCGATGAAAATAAAAATGTTGATATAGTTGCTGACGAAGCCAGCAGCCGTGAAGTGGCCTGTAACGAATACATCCCAGCCGGCAAATATGACAATCAAGCACACCGCCACAAGAGTGAAGTATGATATATAAGGCTGCAGCGGCCCACGGTAGAATAGATCATCGCGGGTATAACCCTGGGCTTTAAGGGCTCGGAGGAAGCGCAGATACGTCACTTCGATAACGATCCAGCCAATCAAGCCGGCAACAGTAGTGATGTTGACAAACCAACTGAAGACAGTCGAGGAGTTTGTGTTGATGTTCATATACACCAGAGGCAAAAAGATGCAAGTGAATAGGACGGCGTAGTAAGGGACACCGCGCGCGTTGCATCGCTGGAAGATCTTGGGAGCATGGCCGTCGACGCTTAGTGCAAAGAGAGTGCGTGACGAAAGATAGATATAACTGGAAGATGCACTGACAGCCGAAGAGCACACAACTGCGTTGATGATCGACGGGACGGCGTCGACACCAGCACGCGTGAAGGCGATGACAAAGGGCGATTGGGCTGCGTTTCCAGTAGAGACAGAGAGCTGTGCATCGTCATAGGGCACAATCAGCGTGACGATGAAGATGGTCAGGACGTAGAAGATCACGATACGCCAGAATGTCTTCTTGGCAGCATTGGTAATAGTGCGTCGAGGGTTGATGGTCTCGGAGCCGGAGATAGCCACGATCTGGATGTTGCCATAGCTGTAGGCGGCCGTGATCATGATCTTCCACCAGGCAAGAAAGCGACCGGCGTCACCGTTCAGGATGTACGTGTTAAACGGGCCGGGCTCACGCCAGTAACGGAAGCCAATGCGGTCATGAGTGGGTGTACCGCCCAGGTCGATAACGATACCACCAATGATAAGACCGATGATGAGGAAGATCTTCAAGGAAGCAAAGACCACTTCTGACTCGCCATACAAACGCACACCGCAGAAGTTGAGCGTGACAATGACGACGAGGAATATAGTGATCCATACGCCGACATTGACGCTGGTGTTCCAGTACTGCACAACCGTGGCAGCAGCGCTGATCTCCGCAGGCACGGCAATAGAAACAGTATACCCTGTTGTAGAAAGCTGTTAGCGCACTTGCCACGACGAATGCAGAATAGTAAATAGTAACAGGGCAGAAGGCCTGTTTTATACCGACTGATACGAAGAATAGATAGATACTTACAGAAATTCCAACCAGTGGCAGCACCTAAGGCGGGCTCGACATACTTGGTGGCATGGCGGACAAAACCACCAGTATGGGGATAGAAGGATGTCAGCTCGCTAGTAGTATATGAGATGCCAGAAGCTACCAGGCCCATAATCATGTAAGCCAAAAGGGTGCCAACGGGCCCAGCAATAGCAAGAGACTGTCCAGAGCTAAGAAAGAGGCCAGTTCCCTATACCGGACGAAGAAAATACATATTAGTGATTTGAACATAGCAGGCTTCTTTCTACACGAGCCCAGACTTACAATCATGCCAGCGAGAGCTATCATGTTGATATGGCGCGAGGCCAGGTCTCTCTTGAGGCCATTTTCAGGCTCGATGCTCGAGGCAACCTCAACGTCTGTAGCGTGGATATCCTCTGCTTTGCCCATTGTGAAGTGAAATTGGTATGACCAGAGTCAAAAATAAAGACTGCCAATATGAGGCTCTGGCGATGTTTTGTTGAGGCGGGAAGAGCCAATATAGAGGGGTGATGAAGATTGTGACTTTGTCCCTGAATAAACTAGATAAGAACAAACTCAATTTCTTTCGAATTGCCAGCGATCCGGGAATCCGGTAAAGCCGGCAATAGTAAGCAAAGAGTCAGAATGTCAGATGCCAGGCCCTAATAGAGATAATGACGAGATATCAGCCAATATCATGGTTTTAGACAAGCGCATATATTGACAATCACAACAACAACGACAGACAACAAGAGAAGAAAGAACAAGAAAATCGAGGAGAAAGAGAAAGAGTCGACAAGAGCCATATTAAAAAGAACTAGACTAACTAGTTCTTGCTAGACTTCTTTATTTTCTCTCTCTTCCAAAATATACGTGTAATAACATTGCGTCTAATTATACACTAGCCAAAACAAGATTTTTAGTGCCGTGCTTTCTTTCGTGGTGGTCAGTGAGGATTAAAACAAGTTTGGTAATGCCGATATGTTCCTAATATTGGCAACCCTCTTTGGAATTCCAGCGAAGGAATCGGACGTTCCTTTGTTTACCATGCTATTCCAGGAGCAGCCTGTTAGTTAGCGGGCCACTAGTAACGACAAGCATTAGCATATATAGTTGAACAAGGTTCTGATCACGACATGGGCCAAGCTTCTACGTAGCCAGCTCTTGACATCTAGTGTACAATACGGCATACACAATACCGAGTCTTCAAGTCGTCGTCTTTGTATGCCAGATTGGGCGATGATGTCAACAGAACAATGAGACTCAGAGTACACTCTCTATATGTACATATATCGCACATATCAGAAGCACCCCGCTGATTCTGCCAGAAGAACTACAAGAATACAGTGGAATCTAAAACGTCAAGAAACCCCTAGAAAATGACGGCTGTTGTTCAAGGGATGGACTTTAGATGTAAAAGCTCGTAATATTTTCCCAATACAAACTAACTATATTACACGAACAACTAAGACTGACTCGCTATCAAAGGTTTGCAGCCGACAAGGTCTAGGCAAAAAGCAAAGCCACTACAAGTGATGCCATATTGCTTATTAGCAGGCATACATTGCACTAAGAACTATATCCAAGTACATAGTTCCCTCCAAACCTGCCAAGCTATCTTGAACTGGCAGCACAACAGTTTTAGCCTAGAATAGCCTATAGACATCATATAGTTGCAAAGTTGCAAAGTTGCAAAGTTGAGCGTCTTAGGTGACAAAGCTATGTTTATATCATAAAGACAATTTCTGTCACTCGTCTACATATAGACCTTCAACCAACGCCATCAACATACCTTACAATAATATTTCAAGTGCCGGCTTTTATTCATTTTTTTCTGATGTACTTCTATTAGCTAACATCCACATATACAATAATTTACTCTACCTCGTCTATTATATACTCCAGCCCATATGAAGAACTCTTCCTTGAAAGAACAACAAATGCATCCTTCTGTTCACCATAATCGCCAGGTATCCCAGTCCTAGTTTACGCGTCACTATAACAAGGATTGCCACGACCCCTGTAATTCAGTTGCATGATATTAAATTCTAAGTTTACCAAAGTCCTCAGATCTAACTAGTGTTATCTCATTTTTCAGCATGTTCAAGATGAGATGTTACTTGCGAAATTCGGAACTAATTGTTTATTACACTGCTATACGTACAATACTAACCGTGAGATATTCAGCCTACATGTACATGACTCTGAAAACTTGAAAGTTGTACACCTAAACCTGAAATTATGAAGCAAAAAAAAAAAGCAGATAGAAATACCATTGATGACAAAAAAGCCTAATATAAAAATGTCCAAGGCAACAAAATATCACACATATATGTGTAGATTTTTTGAAGCCCACCAAACCCATATGCCCCTCATCCCATCCCCCATCCAACCTTAAACCAGCCTTATAAGTTACCCAATACCAAATACACCCCTTTGCTGAAAAAAAAAATCAGTGTCACCCCAGAACGATAACGAGTCAGCTATTCTTGCTGTAGCTTGATACGTTAAACATCGTAATACATGTCTTATACAAGATTCACCAGAACTCTCAGCCAGTCGAGCCAACCACATTACTGGCTTCTGAGCCGAGACTCTAGGTTTGCCAGTCGCTGGACAAGTTCCTGGTCGTCATGTCTCGCGAACAATCGACGAGCCTGGCCAATGGCGATCCTATAGAACGTTTCCATGGACAAATCACGAGCAGCAGCCTCCAAAGATTCACTTAGGACGATGAAAGCCTCTGTCTTGATATTCTGTGCATATAGAACTTGAGCACGGAGGAAGTGCACTCTGGCCTCGAAATAGGCACAAGTTTTTAGGTCAGAGTCATACGTCGATGTTGGAGGCTCAGTTTCGACGAAGCGTCGTAGCTGTGCACAAAGTGCTAGAGCGTCTTCCACAAGCTTGGAGAGCAAGCTATCAGACGGATCACGAGCCACTCGATCCTCGGCAACTGCGTAGGTGACTTCGAGGATGGCGCGGCATTCCGGGGCCTTGCTCTTGTTAGACATATCATCTTCAGAGCTAGTTGTACTGCCGGGTCCGTACGGGGCCATAAACATGTTTTCGGGGGAGCATAGATGGCGCCGAGATTATGCAATAGTTTATCGATGGTCACGATACTGCCGTTGTCGACGATGTAAGTTGCGCAGCTATCGGCGAGCAGCGCGAGGCAGGCAATACTAGACCTACCCATGGAAGTGAATACAGTCTGCGCAGTATAGATGACCGTTTCCTCCATCAAAGAGCTAAACGACTCAGGCGGATAGCTGTTGAACATGTTTCGCAAACAGATAATGATTTTGGAAATGTTCGCGCTAGGGCCCATCTTCAAGATAGTAATGTCTTCCAGCACCTTCAAGAATTGCGTAGCTAGAGCCTTGTGCGGAGCAGTCTTCCTGATAAGCCCAATGATACCAACAGTCATGATACTGGTAAATACTTGCATGGTGTCGTTTATATAGCCATAAAGCTGGCTGTGGGTAAGACTATGTCCATCACAGGCGAGGCGAAGGCTCTCGCCAAGTCTGGCTAGCGGAATTTTCAAGCGTAGATTGTCTTGATACAGAGTCAGATGATCATAGTAGTTGCTGCCTAGAGAAACAGGGTCTAAAGTGTCCAAGATGCACTTCTGGACAGATTCAAAACAGCGCAAGTTGAGCATAGCACACTGGGAATCCCGATGATGGAAGCTGTTTATCTCAGGTACTACCGTACTGTTGTCATCGGCAACTGATAGCGGCGGTGAACTGGCGCTAGCATGGCTAGTGGTGTAGTCTAGGTTTTGGTAGTAGACTGGTGGCTGACGGTATTCAATGCCTGCACTCGAACCTCCGTGGGACATGTGTGAGTGGCTTGCTAGCGGTGGAAGCATGATATGATCCGTCGGCTGTATGCCATAGACAGGTGGCACCGAGCGTTCTGGCGGGCCCAGGTGAGTCGAGTAAGAGGGCCCAGGAGATGCAGTAGTGAATGGGCTCCTATAGAAGTAAGAGTGACTAGAGCGAGGACTCTGGGTAGGCGGGGTTGGAATCGCCGCAATACTATGGGAGTAGCTAGCCATAAGTGGAGGGGGGCTTTGGCCTGAAGATCGCTCTCTGTGAATGGATGACGGCCAGGAATGGGCGCCTGGTATGGAACTACCTCGCAAGTTGGAGCCAACGCTAGGGTTTGGTGGGCTCACTGCGGCAGATGCCCGACGACGTCTAGCCGGACGCTCTTGTCTAGTGATATGTCTCTGGTACTTTCGAATCCCCCATTTGTCGAACCGTGTCTTGAACATTCGGGGCCTGAAGATACATATATAGCATTGTGTTAACATGGGCCTTTTCATAAAGTGAAGATGACGGGTTCTGGTTCTTTGTTCATTTTTGCTGAGACATCGAGTCAAAAGTCTGACAAGATAACAATTTGGGGGTAGTTGTATAGTAAAGCTTTATACTTACGTAACTTTCCATTGGTACTTTTCTTGGATATTCTTCATGACATCATTGAGTGTATACTCTCTATCCCGGTAGAGATAGATGATCTCGGCTCGGTGTTCTTCCCAGTCTCGATCGCTGGGCATGATGGTGTAGTCTCCATTCTCGGTAGACGTCTCCCGTGAATAGCGCATGTTGCGATTTTGGGTCACGGGAGTCATGAAAGCGAGACAGCGTTTCGAGATAGAGACCAAGTAGGGATGTACGACTTTAGATGGTGGTAGTACAGCGCATCCAACAATGTCTTGTATGAGAAGAGCCCAAGAGTGCCGTTTAACAAGTGGATTTCGATATCCGGCTATGTTATAACAGGTCTCAGAATGTTTCTTAATGCTGTGTAGAAGAATGTGATTGTAGGACGGGTATAAGCAACTGGTTATAAGTTACTACTACACTACACAATGTAGTTGACGTATAGGAACGGGATATGTTGGTCACAACAACAAGAAATGAAAGTAAGAGGGCTAATAAAGCGTTGCCAGAAAAAGCGTACTATATCTTGATTATCATGAAGAGATCTGACTCGGGAAGGTGAGGGCTATGAGAGTAAACGAGAAAGGAACAGGACCGAAACATGGACAATGGGTATCTTATGAGAACAATGGCTTCGATGTACGGAAACTTCTATATCTGCCTGGTAACGCCCGTTGCAGATCTTAACCAACCAGGCACTGGTGAGCATAAAACGTCGTTATTTTTCTCAAGAGTTGAAAGTAACCCTCCTCTTTGGGCCAAAGTCTTGAGACTGGAGAAAAAAAAAGTAGCTGTAATTATCAGCCATACAAGCCTGGCTATTCTTAACACTTGACGACTATAGCGTCTAAGGTATGGTAGCTGTAGCAGCTGTGCCCCGAATATTGAGCCAACACTATCTATTCAAACAGTTAAATTTCACTATACTAACGAAGGAAACAATATATTCCATAATTAAGCTAATAATTATACATGTCCCCCCCCATAATGCTTAAATCACATGCCTATCGATGAGAGGTGCAAATATATGGTCTATGGCACGTTCTGATCTGAGTAACTAACTAATCTAGCTAGACTATATGTGTACTATTCTCGGTGCTGCTCGTCTATTCTATTCTTGGGTTACTTCTTTCTCTCTGTCCTTTAGCCGCTCCAGCTATGAAATTACCAACAAGCTCAGTAACCCTTTGTCGCATTGAGTTAATAGCAATGTTTTATCTCTTTCTAAGCTAGAGCATAAGGTTGTTGCCTTTATTATTGATTATATCTGTGCTAAGTCGGTACCAGGCTGCAGTGACAAGAATCACTTCTCTAACTTCACACCCTCCTTGAATGGCCACCGTTATGTTAATCTCCAGGGTTTGATTAAGTTACTCGCTTACATACATATTATACATAGATGGAAAGAGACACAAATAAACAACAAATAAAAGAAAAAGAAAAAAGGAACTATGCTACTTTTCTATCAACTGCCAAATAACCAAGGGTAGGGGGCCTGTATGAGCCTTCGCCCAGCAAAGGAATGGCATGTGGAGCATTTAACTGAACGTGACGCCCGTCTATAGAGCTTATTTAACAGCTTCCAAAACAGTGTGACTGTTGGTTCCCTTGGTTTATAGGCTGACAGAACTCAGCCTCTGTCTGGCGGCAGAAAAGCTCTTTGTGAGAACATGCATCACTTTTCTATTTGGGTACACACATTGTTAAGATTGTTCATGTTATTGTCTATTCTTTCTTTACCGTGGAGATCTAGTTAGATACAACTACAGCATCGCTCTGTATTGTGTATACAAACAAACCCATCGTCAGTGCTTGTGGACTTATATATTCCCGTGTCTTCTTCTATAGAACACGGCCCTCCAAGAACTAACTGTGAGAATCCCCGGCATCACATACTCTACATCCGGGCCATTCTCGTAAGATACAAGAAAAAAAGTGCAAAACACGCAAGCGGCAAAGAATAAGAGCTTTCACCAATACTATTTCCTTTTCACTATACATATACAGTGGCACATTTCATTACCTTAGTGTTACGTCAAAATCAATATTGTTAAATTTGAAGATCGGAACTTAGTACTATAAGACGATCTATATGATATAGGCCAGCTCATCAACGTTTTTCTAAATTTCTTTATTATTTTTTTGAAAACAGTAACAATAGAATAATTCAATATATCTATAGCCCAATGTCAAGTACACTTCCTACGACATTTCGATTCTGAGCAAGATAGAAGAAAAAGGGCTAATATCAAACCCAGCCATGATATTTCTCAAACAATCGACATTCAATACATTAGCGTACCCAACTTCATGTATGTACATATAATTGTGCTCTTTTAACTCACCTGTCGTTTATACATATGTTCGAGCCCACTAGTTATAGATTTATCGGGCTATACTTAAACTAGATACCAACATGGATCAATCCTGTAGAAGCCACATTAAGTTTCCTGTCAGACATTCCAGCTAATGCAACAGTAGGAGGGGATACACCCGTAGAGCCTACAAACTGTTTCCTTTGAGCGTCTTCTTTTTTTTCAGACTCACTCAAGCAACAACGAAGGAGCTTCACTAGTAATGGATTGCGTCATGAATTAGTAGTGGAAGGAAATATTGGCGGATAACCCTCTATTTTTGATGGGCCATATTTGCCCCAAATACATAAAACATCACTCATCGCTCAAAGTACAAACAATACATTATGCATGGCGTCTCAAGGCGCTTCCCGATTTCAACCAACCGGGTTTGTTTAGCAGTGAACTAGTCATACTAGTTAGTTATAAATGTATATTGTCTGTTGGCAAGTTACAAATGCTCTGCTAATATATAACAAGAGCTAATGCTTTAATTCGAGAAACGACAACACCATATACTAAAGCTGCGACTATACTTACGAGTTCGTTGCAATATAAATAAGAAGCAAAGGAAAAGAATGATTGTGTGGATATAGCTGTAACTGTACATGTAGGCGTAGTTGATCATACAACTACTGTATCTGTATATGGTTTCCGCTAGGCCAATCGGAAACAAACGCAACCTATTACAGCGTATGTTTATTTATTTTTTGCACTTCCTTTCTTAACAAGCTAGAATATGTAGCCGGAGATCTTTCTAGGGCCCATTCATATTGAAGAGGAATCAAAGCTGAACATTTACTTCTCAATCTTGTCACAATGGATCTCACCCACTAGTCACTCGCCTAATAGCCAGATTATAATTATACAGATATGCTTTTCCACGTAATGAACAATAATAGGTTACATCTTGACAAATGATGCTTATCATAAAGCAGATACCAACTGACTGCACGAAGAAGGGAGTGAAAGTCAAGGACATTTGCTGTATTGAACATTGCATCTAGCATATGTAGGCAAACCTATGTGTTACGAATCTAACAAGCATAACCTTTGTTTACTATCCATAGTAATAGCAAGGCAGCATTTGACGATTGCGTTTTACTTGAATGATGTATATCTATCTAAGTACTACAAAGATACTACAACTCCACCTAAAACTAATACTATGGTGGATAGAGAATAGGCTATATCTTGTTGCACTGTAGTTAATATCCTATTTTTGTCTGACATCATTTCATTAGTTTGCTAGATCTTTATGTGTATGATGACCCTATCCATGAGGCACAAAATGCTTATGTTTCTTATTACATACATACATACATACATACATACATGGTATATCTATTTTCATGACATTAGAATAGATACTTGCTGTGTCCCACTAGTTCGTAGCCTAGAAATAGAATAACGAACGGCCCAGCACCTTTTGATCTGCTAGTATAGACTGCTCGGAACCATTTTCAAAGGCATCTATCCAGCTATTCCAGTTAATCATGGCAAATACAGATAGCATAGTCATTTCTTGACAAAGAGAGAACGGGTAGACAATATTGTCACAATATAACCTACCTAAATTGTACATGACGCCACTATTGAAGACGATATAATAAATGTCTCCGAGGTATTCACATAGTTGTAACATGATATACAACCAGCTGTACACTGCCGCCAAAATTGAAGAGCTGATACACCATCATCCACTAAACCCTGCATTCTAGCTCGCTTATTGTAACATGGATTCTCTCGTGCAGCACATATTTAGCTAGTTCATGATCATCTGAGTCTTTACTATCATAACATGACGAAGATAAAAAAAAAAAAAAAACAGCAAAAATCTTGATTTGTATAGATCATGTAACTCTAACAAAGCTTTCTATATAATTGTTTTTACCTCATATGCGACTCGAGAGTAGTAATTTTATGGGATAATTTAAACTTGGCGCTTCCATGTTATAGCTCAAGGGCTATATGGGACATTGCCAACTATCAGTGGTTATTTCATTACATATAGTCATATTCAGTCCTATCACAATAAGAATGGAATGACTTAAATGATCAAATACATATACATGAGCATGTCCGAACTAACCTTGAAAGGTATGTATGTTCATTCAAAGTAGATAGTTATGTAGTTAAAAGGAAAAGGCCATAACTAACTAAAGAATTTCGTACTTTTAGCACCGCATTTCACCACTATTACACAATATATTTGCTATAATTTTGAATATTGACAGACAGTTGACTGGTTGTATCATGAATGGGGTCGAAAACCTATGAAGTCTTTTTGTATCCTAAGCCAGACATAACTCAAATTCATATTGTTGGCTGTGGCTTTTGTACTGAGCAATTTCATCCGAGGATTCGTTCCGATAGCAAGCATTCTCGGAGCGGAAACTTTTTCGTTTTCTCTTTTGCTAGGTGTCCAGGCGGCGTCCTCAGCCAGATCCATGCTTTACAAATTTGCCTCTACTTTGTGGTTGTATTAATTATAGTATGAATACAGACGGGTAGCCTACTAATAAGTTCTAAGAACAGGCAGCTATCAGTATACATATATAATAATTATCCGAATTAAAACCACAGCACATTTCATGAGTCTTTCGTAGCTTTCTGCCAAGTTTCTGTAGACTGACATTTCCCTACATATATTGTCAAACTTCTAAAATTCCAACGACTATGTAACTATATGTGTATGTGTATAGAATATATAGTAATCTACATAACTTTAATATTACTAGTCATGATTCAAGTCATCTTACAGTTTCAACGTTGCTAACAAGAAGGCAATATAAATACATCTTAGCTTTCTTAGGAACTGGCCTTTTTTGAAGACACAATCATGGCCTAGATAACTATGATAGATTATGTATTGTACTTATATCGAGACAAGCAAAGAGAGGTCATCCATGAGTTGGTTTATACATAAATATTCTGTACAAGTACAATTATGACTGAATCAAGGCAACTCCAAAATTGACAATTTAGTAGATTAGAAATGATAATTGGGATACCGCCCTATTTCTGCCCTTTCGTGTTTCATGGAATAATTCCAGCAGTCGAACAATGCTCAATCAAGCTTTCTTGATTTTTTTGATCAGTAGAATAGCTAGTAGTACACCCAAACACAAACACATCGTGAAAGGAAGATACCACACAAAACGATCAAAAATTCGTGATAAATGGCATGGCATGGATAGTCTAGCACATGGTTTAATGGCTGAAGAAGCGGTGGCTCGTGATGTATAAAGACCAATTCAATTACATATGTGGGTGATTATTCGATTAGTGTTCTGATCTTGTAATTAAATTCAAGATAATCCCACCTAGGGTTTGTCATATATAGGGTTATACATAGTACGGGCGCTTTCTCAATTGTTTTTGTATTGATAAGATAAGAAGCTAGCTACTAGTTGTAGATTAATTACACTTTACTTTGCGACAAAACACGATCCTCCATATTGGCAATCTTCAACATCCCTACCAACGCACACTCTTCAATTGATTTAGTTGTGCGTCTTCTCTTTTTCGTTTTTACTCAACAGGCTTGATTGCAAACACTAGATATTACCAAACTACCGTAATATCCTCTTTTCTCATATAACCGTTTGTAAAGAATATGGACGACGACGATCGCGATTCCGCGGCCTCCTCTGACAATGACCGCGAAGAGGCTATGGACGATGTCGATGACAATGATAACGACGATGACGAGGCAGATGCTAATAATGATAACGATAATGATAACGAAGGCGATAATGACGGCGAGCCAGATGGAGAAGATGATGACGACGAGGAAGAGCACGACAATGATGGTGATGGAGATGGAGATGCCGATGGGGATGGGGATGGGGATGGGGATGGAGATGGAGACGCCGACGGAGATGCTGATGCCGGTCACGAGATGGCTGGTAACGACGCCAGAAACAAGCCAGCCGAGACCGAAAGTGCGACTGATGGTACAACAAGAGTAGATCCTCCAAACGCATCGACAATACCCTACTCCTTGCGCACTCGACCCAAACTCCGACCAGAAGCAATCACGGCACGCATATACGATATCATTCCAACCATGGCTGCTCCACAGAGTACTAGCATCAATGCTGTCAGTGTTACTCCAGATCTACGCTACTGGATGACTGGTGGCGCAGACGGGTATATCCGAAAGTATGACGGTTCAAGCACCATCAATGGAAAGCTTCCATTGACTGTAGCTCAACGACACCCCTTTGTCGATAGCGTGTTCAAGGCAGGTGTCTTGATGGGATATTGGGAAAATGAAGAACCGCCTGCTCCTGGGGTTCTTACCAAGTCAGAAGATCATGTTCTTTCACCAGTTTACTCATTAGCTATCAACTCGAGTGCGCTATGGGTGCTCTCCGGTCTAGATTCGGGATGTATCAACCTTCAGACTGTACGCCATGACGAGGGTAAGCGTATATGTTCATTGCAAGAACATACCAATGCTGTTAGTGTGCTTACACTATTGCCCGACGAAAAGAACGTCTTGAGTGGAAGTTGGGATAAACGTATCATCAACTGGGATCTCAACACTGGCAAAGTTGATCGGTCATTTGACGGGAGTGGAGGTCAAGTATCTGCAATAGAGCTTCGTCCCGAGGGTGGCGCACTCATCCCCCCAGAAGCTGCCATTGATGCTGCCCCTAGTGACACATTTTCTACGGACGATACACTCAGATCTGGCCCTGGGCTTTTTGGCTTAGCTGCGAGTAACAATCGCAATAATGCTCAATCGTCTAAAAACAACCCATTCGCTCCTAATATATCCGCTGTAGAATCTCAACCCTCGCCTGCCCACGAGAGTTTATTCGGCGGCAGTGATGCTGGATCTCTATTCGGAGACGATGTTGGCGGGTCTGGGTTCGGTGCCGAGGGGTTTGGATCTTTCGATCATGACCTCGGTGAGGGCGAAAACCACGATATCAATATGACCGATACCGTGGCTGACGCAGTACCACCAGCGGATGCCTCGGAAGAAGCGGTCAAGGAGCCACTATTTAGCCAAGACGCTGATGTACCCATGGTATCTGACAGCCAGGCAACCATACCGGCAGACGAAGTTGTGGATAAGCCTGAAGCTAAAGCCACAGAGGAAAAGGAATCGACTGAAGAGTCGAAGCCCATAGACATGATGGCATTAGATGAATCCCAAGATACGTCCCAGCCAGTTACTTATATAGATCCATCAGCATCTGGTAGCACAGAATCCACTGTTGCCGCAGACTCTGATAGGATGGTAATATCATTCCCAGAGCCTACAAAGACCAGTGAACCTGGTCAAATGTCCGAAACAACATTCTTCTCAGCAGCCATCGATGGTACAATACGAATTTGGGATCGTCGTGTGCAATCACATGTAGCCAAAATCATGCCACCCCGCGGGACCCCACCGTGGTGTATGGGAGCATCTTGGAGTCCGGATGGAAACTTTATATATGCTGGTCGCAGAAACTCCACAGTCGAGGAATACAGTATTCATAAAGCACGCAGTGGCTGGACCCCGGAGCGAGCACTACGTTTTCCGAACGGTAGCGGTGCTGTGAGTGCTGTTCGGGCCATGCCGAACGGCCGTCATATCATTTGGTAAGTTTTTCTTGGTGTTATACATGTGATAAGTACCAGTTCGTCTTGCTAACTAACATACAACGACTAGTGCTTCCTACGATATTATGCGTCTGTATGACTTGAAGGACACATCTACAGCCAAACATACTGTTCCTTTCCTCATCGTTCCCGGTCCACCTCGTGCCGGAGTTATCTCTCATCTGTACCTTGACCCAACCTGCCGTTTTATGATATCGACGGCAGGAACTAGGGGCTGGGAAGGTACATCAACAGAGGTCTTGATCGGTTATGAAATTCAATCTCTTGCGAAGTAGGAATAGCATTGTTGTCTTATCATATCCTGTATATAAAGATCATTCTTGTTTTCTTTAAACCTCCCAAACATGTTGCTGTTGTGACAGATATATCTATAAATTTAGGACTTCCCTCAACAAATTGTGTTTTTTTTTTTCGGCTGTAATGCCATACTCACTTAAGATATATTGTTTTTTTCCCTACCTTGAAGTGATGTCTTTGTCTTGGCTGTATTCCAATACACAACAGTGCTTGAGAATGTGTGGTCTTCATCCTGAGGAAAGACTGCTCTCTCGTGTGTCTCGTGCATCTCAGCAAGACGACTCGGTCGTTTAGTGGTGCTGCTTAATCGTATGCTAGAAAAGTTGTCAATATTCTATGGATTCTTTAGTATCAAGTAGGGCGGAATTGTGGCATACTCATTCCAGGCATCCCATCCCGTCCCGATAAACATGGCTGGTAGGTCTTTTTCCAATGTTTTTGTATAGATATCAGCATACAAGTGTATGCCATAAACAAAGCAAGCTGAATCGACAAGTTCAAAGCCGCCTGGTGAAGTCACAACTTCATGGCCTAAAGACTGTATGAATTTAACATCTTCCGTTGTGAATTCAGGTTCTTGGAAAACACATTTAATTGTGTCATCAAGTTCTATTATATTCAAATATTAGCAATACTGCCCGCCTATATGTGCCCAGGAATAAAAGCTGTCGAGCTACCTTTACCAAGAATATTCACTATTTCTAGAAAAGCAAGCAATTGTATATGGGCTCTTCTACGAGCCTGCCAGCCAACTTCGGCGTCAAAGCTCCCGATGCCTAAACAAAGTGCGGTCGTAACAGAGACAGATTGTGGTATTTGCCGATCCTTCAAAAGTTTCGAAAGTTCAGTTATGCAGTAAGAAGATTCCCACTGCCTAGTATATAAACCATGGGTCGTTGAAATTTCCGTCAGCGTTGTGGTAGGCGATCGCGGGGCTGCTGGTGCTGATGATGACGCAGATTCTGATAATGGTAAGGAATGATGTGCTGGCGAAGATAGAGATGCTTTCTTATTCCGGTTATTCTTCTTTCCTCGCCGGATATGGGTCCATTCGTCTTCCTCGGCATCTATGGATGTCATGATGAGAGTCTGATGTCGTGTGGGTGACACAAAGCTTAGCAACAATTGTGAGAATTTATGCTAAGCCACTTGATTTTCTACTGCTTTTACGCTTGTGATTCCGATCTCCTTGTAAGATCGATCTGGGTCCACTCTTTTACTATTCTATTTGCTAAGGGTTAAGGAGAACATTAAGCCATCCATATAAAACCCTTGATTACTCAACAACGCAATTTCATTCCACATATTAAGCTAGGACAATAATATGTACATCAGTCCACGCCGGGTACAGCATCACAGCATGTCATAACAATGGGAATAGCATACTATTGTAATATCGTTCTGCTTTCATGATAGTTTAGCGCTTAGAATTGCTGAATCCCGCAAACACGTACTTGTGATTTTGGCGTAATCAGGCGCAGCCAATCAGAGCTCGAATGCACATAGAAGGCGCGATGATCACTTAAAAAGCGGGGCGATGGCAGGATTGTTACGGTGATTGGTGAGCTCGGCGCTTACAGTGATGGGAAGAGAGCCAATTAGATTGACTCGTTAAGCCGTGAGACATGCTGAGTCTCACGAGCAAGCACTGTGCAATGGGTTTCTTCTTGCTTGTCCGAATGGTTTTGTGAGCAGTGTGCTATATTCTTGACTTGACTTGATATCGTCGTCAGATATCACAGAAGATGAATTGACTACTGAGTACTTACTTCCCTCTATGGACGTTTGTAAGAGAGATGGTGTCGTTATGCTCACAAGCCAAGCCTGTAGTATCATGGACAACTACTACTATAAGCCGTTGGTTATCATATAGGGAAAGAAAAAACGTCCACCTGAAGACCGAAAGCGATGGTAGCAAGAATGGTTAGATGGTGCTATACCGAACCTACAACCATATCACACTTTCCCAGCGTCAAGAAGAGCATTTGGGCCAATTGACATTCGATTCAGAATGGGCAATGAGCATTAACAGCCTTCTTGATACCTGATTAGGGTGTGTTGTAGTCGTAGTTAGTTCCTTGAACGGGTATATGGGGAAAGTTCATGACAAGGATGTCATAGTCAGAGAGTACTTGTTGGCACGGTATGTTATATTCTGTGTACAGATATGAATACTAGATTTGATATCGTACACCCAACCCACCTTCTCGCTTACGAAGAGAGGAGAGAGCTGGCATAACTTTTTGGTGTCAGCAAAACCATTCAGCCCACCGTCCTAATTGTACCTTAACAATATACCCACCTACCTTGCTATCAGTTGCTTATGCGTCTTGTTTATTGATGTTCGTTCCCCCTTCCACCTTCTAGCAACTGCCGTTACTCTCCAGCATCAAAACATCGAGATATCGATTTTGAGAAAGAGCTTGCGTGTGTTCCTTCCGTCTCTAAGAAGGTAGACAAAAACAAACCTGCTAACCATTTATTTATCTCTCCAGCGTCTCTAGATCTCTTTTCTTCTTCTTCTTCATCTACAACTCTACTAAACTACGATACCCACCAACCCAACACTCTTCTTTCGCTTCAACCGCCGTTTTCATCACACAAACAAAATGTCCGCCAAATCGATCTTCGAGGCTGATGGCAAGGCCATCGTCAACTACCATCTCACTCGCTCGCCGGTGATCAAGCCCAGCCCTCTTCCCGCTCCCACTGCTCACAACCCCCCCTCCAAGCTTGCCACTCTCACTTCTCTGAGGGCGAGAGCATCGAGACCATCCTGTCCCAGGCTGAGTCCACCTACCCTTGGCTGCTGGCCCCCGGTGCCAAGTTCGTCGCGAAGCCCGACCAGCTAATCAAGCGTAGAGGTAAGAGTGGCCTTCTGGCCCTCAACAAGACCTGGGCTGAGGCCCGCGAATGGGTTGCCGCTCGTGCTGGTAAGGAGCAAGTTGTCGAGCACACTGCTGGTGTTCTAAGACACTTCCTGGTATGTTAATATTCTCTACAATAGCTTTCATGTTTGCCAATGCTCACAATATATCTTAGGTCGAGCCCTTCGTCCCCCACCCCCAGGAGACAGAGTACTACATCAACATCATGTCTGTCCGTGACGTAAGTTTTATAGCCTTTATACGTGATAGTATTCCCACAATGCAATGTCTTAGCAACTTGAGTAATAAGAACTATCACTGGCTATTTATAGTCATGATCTATAGACCTATTTCGAAGGTTTTTAGAATCAACAATTGTACAATTAATCTCCCTCTACTTGATTTAAGGTAGAAAGCATGCCTCAAGTTAATTAATATACTAGTTCATCGTAACTAGTAGGTTAATGATTTCTAGGTACCTGCTTCTACCTTATTCGTTGTAGCTAGGGATTAATCGTGACAATCCTCAAGATTTTTACAACCGCTATTTCATCTCCAGTCTTGCCTATTTTACTTCCAAAACAGAGCTTGAATGTTTATTTGTCAAGTGACAAGCCCTTGACTTCGAAAATTGTTGTTTCGTCATCATTTTATTCTACCTTTCATCATCAACATTCAATTCTTCTTTTGCATTGGAGAAGTCTCTTGGACATTTTCGAGAACTTTCTTTGCTAACAGCTCTTATAAATAGGGTGATTGGATTCTCTTCACCCACGAGGGTGGTGTTGATGTCGGTGATGTCGATGCCAAGGCCGAGAAGCTGCTGATCCCAGTTGATCTCGCGGAGTACCCCTCCAACGACGAGATTGCCAGCACTCTTCTCAAGAAGATTCCCGCTGGTCTCCACAACATCCGTAAGTTTGTTTGTCTCTATACTATTCATTCGGCATTCTAACAACTATTTAGTGGTGGACTTCATCACCAGGCTGTACGCCGTCTACGTGGAGTGCCAGTTCACTTACCTGGAGATCAACCCTCTGGTTGTCATCCCCAACGAGGCCCGCACTGAGGCTTCCGTCCACTTCCTGGACATGGCTGCCAAGCTTGACTCCACCGCCGACCACGAGTGCGGTGTCAAGTGGGCCATTGCCCGCTCGCCCGCCGCTCTGGGCATCACTGCTGTTGCCTCTACTAACGGCCAGAAGGTCAACATTGACGCTGGCCCTCCCATGGATTTCCCCGCTCCCTTCGGTCGTGAGCTCTCCAAGGAGGAGGCTTACATTGCCGACCTTGATGCCAAGACTGGTGCTTCTCTGAAGTTGACCGTCTTGAACGGTACCGGCCGTATCTGGACTCTGGTTGCTGGTGGTGGTGCTTCGGTTGTTTACGCTGATGCCATTGCATCTTGCGGATTTGCCGATGAGCGTAAGTTCCTTGTTCCGATGTTTATTTCCTTTTGTTTGTTTACATTACTAATTTTTCTATCCATAACAGTTGCCAACTACGGCGAGTACTCTGGTGCTCCCACCGAATCGCAGACAT
Organism: Davidsoniella australis; assembly: GCA_009806335.1. Classification (NCBI taxonomy): domain Eukaryota; kingdom Fungi; phylum Ascomycota; class Sordariomycetes; order Microascales; family Ceratocystidaceae; genus Davidsoniella; species Davidsoniella australis. The sequence goes on from RHLR01000104.1 coordinate 32,811, forward strand.
ACCACTACACTCGCACTGTTCTGGATCTTATGTTGCGCGCCCCCAAGAACGAGAAGGGCAAGGTCCTTTTCATTGGCGGTAGGTCTTCACACTATACATACTCGACTTCCCTTTGATCATCTATCTAACTTTTTCTGACTCTATTGTAGGTGGTATCGCCAATTTCACCAACGTCGCATCCACTTTCAAGGGTGTGATTCGTGCTCTTCGGGACTTCGCTCCCAAGCTGAAGGAGCACGATGTCCAGATCTGGGTTCGTCGTGCTGGTCCCAACTACCAGGAAGGTCTCAAGAACATGAAGGCCACCACCACCGAGCTGGGCCTGAACGCTCACATCTTCGGTCCTGACATGCACGTCAGCGGCATTGTCCCTCTGGCTCTGGTTCCTGGCAAGTGGGAGGAGAACAAGGTCACTGAGTTCCAGGGTTAAATGTCCACATGGGCATACCTAAACCTCTCTCAAAAGGCCATTCTTTTCATCTTCTTATTCGGGATCATTGTTATCAAGCAACACCTGCTTTCTTTGTCTCCGTCAACTTACCTTTTAAATAAAGGGTATTGTTGACGTTTCCGCCACCGTATATCTACCAACATCACAAACTCTCAGTCACCTTTACATACGACGAACACACAGATAATCAGGCTGTATTGTGTTCCAAAATTCTGCGGGTACTACTCAGTATCATATCAACCTAACCTATCAGCTACATAGCTCTTTAGTTTGTTTTCGTTTCTTTTTTTTGCTGCGTTTTATTTGTTTCATTAATGAGGAGTGGGCAACTGGGAAGGGATTTATCATCAAGATATGGTAGATATGCAGCTACGAGCGTATCCTACATACGCATGATGCAATTGTATCATTGTGGGCACGTTCTTTTTAAGAATTACAATATAAAAAGTAAATTTAACCTCAAAACTTTCTTCTCTTTTGTTTATCAATAAGAATTTACCGAAGTGACATTTGTTAAGTTTTGTTCTCATCGAGAATTGAGACGTTAATTCAAGTTTTGGTGGAGAACAGTTCGACATGACTATCAACACGATAGTAGACATATTTAGGCACGATTTTGGACAGTTTGAATAAGACAATGGACTAAAATAAAGCAACGAGGGGGAATAAATTAAAACTTCAAAATGACAAAGCAGACAGTATGGACTAATTGACTGAATCTGATGAAGTCAATAGAGAGATGGGAAAACCAAAACAGAAAGACTACTTAATCTTAACCTGATGAAACTACATGTTTACATTATTTTTCTTCAGATTCAGAGACGATTTTAGGCCCACAGAGCCAGAGCAACAGGCAGAGCCATGCCGAGCATGGCAGGCTTGAAGGAGACAGCAGCAGAGGTAGAGTTGGAGCTGGAGCTGGAGCTAGACTTGGAAGAAGACGAAGTCGAGCTAGAGTTGGAGGAGGAGGAAGAGGAAGAGTCCTCAGTGGCAGAGGTATCGACACCGATGGTGTTGTAGCCGGGGTAGTTGAAGGAGTCGTCATCGACGACCTTGATCTTGATACCGGTGATCTCGTTGCCGCTAGCATCGAAGAACTGGTGCTTGACGGTGAAGTCAGAGATATCAACGATCTGGCCAACGGGAGCTGGGTCAACACCCTTCTCCAGGATGTCATCGGAACCGTCGCTGGATGGAATGGAGGGCAGAGTCCAGTTAGCCTCGAAGCCGCTGGTGGTGATCAGAGAGTCGGAGCAGGTGGGAGCATCAGTGGTATCGGGAGCGCTGGTACCGCTGATGACAGTGGTGTTCAGCAGGTGATACTGCTCGTACAGGCGGTTGAAGTCAGCCAGCAGGGAGACAGAGCCGTTATCGTTGACCTGGACCAGACCGTAGTTGTTGTCCTCCTGGGTCCACTCGTAGACCAGACCACCGGAGAAGACGGTGTTCATCTGCGAACCGTAGATGGCAGCGACCTCGGTGAACTCACGGGCAACCTCGTTGCAGCCGAACTCGGAGAAGAAGATGGGGACGTTGGTACCATCGAAGCCCTCGACGAGGGTATCGTAGCCAGCCTCGGTGTACGAGGAGTCACCACACCACGAGTAGGAGTTCAGGGCGAAGAGATCGGCAATGGACTCGTTGTCATCCTCACCGTCGATAGCGCAACGCATGTAGTTCCAGGTGTCGAACAGGACGGAACGGACATCGGCAGCAGAGTAACCGACAGGGATGGTACGGTCAGAGTGCTTCTTGATGTAGTTCTTCAGATCACGAGTGACAGCACGAATGTAGCCGGGAGTGACATCAATGGTCTTGTTGTCGTTGATGATCTCGTTACCGGAGAAGAAGAGCAGGGTGTTAGGGTAGCTCTTGAAGGCCTCGACAACTGCAAAAGTGCGGTTCAAGTAGGCAGCGTAGTAGCTAGTCCAGGGCTGGTAAGAAGTCAGAGACTCGCCGACCAGAGGCGAGTTGACATCAATGGCCATGTAGATACCGGCAGCGTTGAAAATGGAAGCGCACTTGTCGTGGTTTAGATCGGGCGACAGGTTGTAAACACGGATGGTGTTGACACCCAGGACCTGCATCAGAGAGGCATCACGCAGGCAGCGGTCAGAATCGGTCAAAGGGTCCTCGCCGTTCTCGGGCTTGTAGCCGGCAGAGCCACCGGGCTGGTAGTCGACACCGAGAAGCTGGAAGCGGTCGCCAGTGTTAGGATTGACGAAAGAGCTGCCATCAACCTTGAGCGAGGGAACAGCGGCAACAAGGGAAGCGCCGACAGCGGCGGCAACGTAGAAGGACTACAGGGTAAACAAAGTCAGTATGGCTAGGAGTGTGATATGGAAGGTATATATATGTAGAATAGACTTACACGCATGGTGATATGTGTATGTGAAGTTTAGGGTCTTTATAACGATAGTGGTGGTACGTATATGGTAGCAGCTTAGCTGACTTTATATAAGCAATGATGGTGATAGTTAAAGAGTAGTAAGATGTTCAAAAAGTAGCGAATGGTTAAATACACAAATAGTAATAAAATAAGGAAATTCTGAGGGAGTGACTAGAAGAGAAAGGAATGCGAAATGAAAGACACGACGGCCAACCTTGGACAACAAGGCGGAAAAGAAAAAAACGGCTTGGTTAAGGAACGTCGTGATGATGATAGATAAAGGAAGACAAGAAGGGAAAGAAAAAGAAGGGACACCAAAGAATTAAAAGGAAACTACGCTTTGAGACGGCGCTGGAGAAGTTCTGTGACAGCTGCTGCGACTGCAACTACTCGCTACACGATCGTCTCTCGTTTTCTTCTCACTCGTTCTCTGTTCCCGAAGAGGAAGTGCCAGTGCCTTCCTATTCCCTGGTCTTTCCCTCACTCGCTGAGACGACGAGGGATCCACTTAATCTTTCTCACCCCCCCTCCTGTCCTCCTCCTCCTCCTCCTCTCTTTCTGCAGACAACACGCCCTTCTGTCTAGTGTTAGCGGTTGGCTCTAAAATCTTCAACCGCCGTTGATCTCATGCCCCTTCAATTAAAAGCACAAAATCCATTAGTTTATACCATTGTTTTTTGCAGCCACAGACTTCCGTCTCTGTTTACTTGTGTTCTAAAGGCATTAGCTGGGGCTCAGGCTTTCTTCGCAATGCCAGGGCCATGAAGGGGGGAAGAACTGGACTGCGCGCCTACGCTCTGCTCTCTCTGCGTGCCACTGGCGTCTTCTGCTGCTGTTATTGCGCTGGACTTGTGCTTCTTCTGGGTACACCGGCCCCCAGGAGATAGCCGGGCCTCTTCCATCCAGGAGAAAGACAGGCGGTTGATAGAATGAAGATATCATGCAAACAGAAGCCCCAAGGCTGGCCAAGAACACTACCCTTTTCCATTCTATCATTTCGCATGTTTGTCGCGGTCGCCCTGGGCCATGCAAATATCAATTAAGACGTTCCTTTCCCGGGCCGGCTAGGCACGACCAGAAACTGTTTGCTAATAGCTATCATTGCTGTGGTAGTATCGAGAGCTATCGTAATTTTCGGCCGGCCAAGGTTCATGAGACTGTTCTCTTGGCTAGCTAATACATGAAGACTGCACCTATCAATTACATATTACATGTACCTACATGCTAGCTCTGTAGTCCAATCCAATCGCTGGGCACGGGTTCCTGGCTGCGATGGGCTGTAATACTACTGTAATACTACGGCGCTTGGCCAGTTTAGGAGATAGTCGAGATTACCCGCCCATCAGAGAGTCTTCTAGTCTTCTAGTTTGTTAGTTGTTCTACCTGTACGAAGACCAAACTTGCTATGGGAATCGATGTCTATTCACCGAGTCGAGCGAATTGGATGGATAGGCGAACGTGGAGCTAGTCAATGAGAGAGAAAACTAACTAGATTGACTATGACAAGCAGGAAAAAAAAAAAGGAGAAGACAGAAGGACGCAACTATACTAAACTCTACCAACTCTATGCATCTCTGTTGCCATTAAAGCCCACTAAGCATAAGAGCTTTTTTTTAGTAGTCAGTTATTTTATTCTTTAATTCCTGATTGCTACAGACAAACACTAATATATTGAAGGTTAACTCAGCCACGCCGTTCCTCAAATTGACATGCACATCTTTTTTTCTTCTTTTTTTTCTTTTTTGGAACAAGGTGACTTTGATATGAGAATTTCATGATTGTTCAGGTCAATTAAGCTCTTGACAGCTTTTCACTAGTTACATACTTCTAAATTGCGTTATACAGTAAGAGCCTCAGGGAAAGACATTGGCTGACAATACTGTGTCACTCAACATATAGAGAAACGGGTTGCCCTTCTTGACGCCCTTGTGTGCACTACAATATCGTCTATAGTACAAATACAAACATATGTGTACATACATGTTATTCAGTACTATAGCTATCAAAAATGACTAGAAATTGCCAACAAAGGGACGCTAGATTACCTACTCTTACTAGTGCACAAAATATACACAGCATCAGGGTCTCTTTGCTCTGCTAGCGTCGCCGTCATTGACGACTAGCACGACAGCACTATTGCCTAAGAGGATCCTGACAGTCTTGGCGTTCGTTCGCCAGGTAGATTTCATGTGCTCGGTGATGATGAGATTATACTATACATTATACATACATAGAACTATTGCATATATCAGTATGTACAATTATGTAGGCTACAAACAAGAACAGGACCCCAAATCCCAATCAACTACAGCAAGCCAACGGTGTTTCTTCATGGTGAACAGAGCCCAAATGTTCCCTGCTTCGCATCGTTCAGGGGCTGGGCAGGCGTGGGGCACCATGTTTCGAGCCAGTTCCCCTGAATATAGATAGTAACACTACAAACCTATACAGTTGTATCTGTATAGCAAGCAGTAGTAGGCCTCTTTTTTATGGTATTATTGCTCGATTGCTCACTAAACTTCATCATCACGGGATCTAGAGACAGAAAAATGAGTCCGTCTCCGATGTGATAGCCATGGCCAAAATTTCCGACAGGCCTCCAGAATCGATCTTGATCACGTCAAACTATCCCATCATACAAGCCCGTATGACGCCAAAAGTACTATACACCGGAGAAAACAACACTAATCATTTCTCTTAAGAAAGTACGTACTGACATGACAGCTCGTCACTAGTGCTATTCATAAATCAGAAATCAGAAACAGCAGAAACACGAAGGGTGAAGAGGCGTTGTGTGAACAAAGCAATCCTTGCGCGCATCACGTTCCAATGGCCTTCCTTTTTGCATATTTTCACTTTCATTTTTGTTCAGTAGCTTTAGTGGGCAGTTCTTCGGCTTTGTGTATAACTGCGGCTAAACTTACAGGCTCTACAACTACATAGTATTTATTCCATATTACGGATATTATGCTCTTACATTGAACTGTTCTCGGTAAGCAACAATACACACAATGCAATGCTGTATTCAGAGATCTTCGAGTCGCGAAATACTCTTGAGTTACCGTTTAGACGCGGCTCGTATTGATTGGGCCAGGTGATCTCTCGATCTTGACTTTGACTGTCCAAGCATCACCATCAAGGGCACAAAGGCCTCTACAGCGCCGATCAGTTCTAAGCAACCCATTCTTTCAACTAGGAAATACGATGGTTATCTCGAGGCAACCGCTTGCCATCTTTAGACTCTATGCTATGCCCGCTAGCCAAGTGGAAAGTTTAGCATAAACAAGGCATCTACAAATGTATGTACATCGTTTCAGATATTCCAACTGAGAGCCCATTCGGCTTCTACGCTCGCCCTCAGCGCACCGAATCTGGCGTTCTAGACATCAAGGTGTGGGAGTGTGGAATTCCAGGAAAGGAGAAGACAATCTGGGAGGGTTGGTTTGTTCAAGTTGACAATC
>RHLR01000105.1:0-39077 GCA_009806335.1 Davidsoniella australis
ATTAGAAGGAAGGGAAATCGGTTTAAGGCAGAGGAAATAAAAAAATAAAAATATATAAAAAAAAACACTCAGACCTCCCTCGGCCGCGAGCAGGGTTCAGCGAAATATAAAATATAAAAAAATAGCCAAAAAGAACTCCAAAAATCCTATAGTTAATGGAAATGGGGCAATGACCAGAACACACGAGTTAACAGACAAGAAGCAACAAACAACATGCTAGACAAGGTCTGTGATTTGTCGATTCCCGCATCTCTAAATTCAAGGGTCTTCCTATTATATAGTCAACTAATAACTACATGTATCATTGAGGACTACACTATACTAACATAACAACCAATGCCAAAGCTACATACTTGTAGCATCTTGTCTGCTGCATATTGTAACAGAATTATAACAGAGATTGATATTGTTACTCTATTACTACAACATTGGTACAATATGGTGGCAACAAAGAAAAGGCACCAAACATCCATAAGGTAGGAGCCACAGATTCCGTCAGAGCGACGTATAGTTTATTCGTACAGCAATTCCAAAGCCCCCTCCCTTGACAATCCCAGATAGAAGGTCACGGTTATATAAGCATGAATAGTTGTAGTAGCAGCCGGAGTGGACGCTTGAGTTAGAAGCCCCAGAAGGAGGTAAAAAAAAAAAGCAAATATAGGCACAGCCTTCAGCATCACTATAAGAGAGAATTAAGAAACAAAATAACTTATGAATGGTATGTAGAGTGGCGGCTAGTCAGTGTCTAGAAATACCAGCAGCGTGTCGGTTTGCCATGGCACTTGAAAGCCACTCACGCAACTGCTTCCATATCATAAACAGGAGTAGCAACCGTAACTTAAGGGAATCATTGCTTACTTTTGCTCAGCTTTGGCAGAACGATTTCTCCAGGTCGACCTACCTTACCAGGAGGCCCCCTCTTTCTTTCTTCATTCCGTGGTCAGGAGCCATGAAGGATTATTCAGGTCGTCAGAAACCGAGTGATTCTACTAGTATGTTGATACGAGCTAGCTGTATACAATATGCTATGTGTGAACAAGTAATCTTTCTTTTTTTTTGCTCTTATTGTTTTCTTACCAGGTAATCACGAGGCGGCTTGTATGGGATGGGAAGAGAGAAGAGTAAGAAGTTGTGCAACAGTGTTATTATCGTATAGTTCTTGAACTGGTTACACTTCCGCGAAACAACAGGCGTTATTTTTCCTGCTTTCTCGCCTCTTTGAAGATGGCTTGGGCTGCATGTTTTCAGCCAAGATATCTGTCGTACTCTGTATCTATCTACATATATAAATATATGTGTGCTAACTGCTAGTAGGAGCTGTATCGAGTCAACAGAGTACATAGAAATAATAGCACGGATGCGAAAAAAGACCCTCATCCTGCTCGCCTCGTTAAATTTGTACCTGCGGCATTGGTGCACGGCACGTCATGGCAGGGCCAAGGGCTAAGGGACCGAGGGCTCGAGGGAACTAAGTTCAAGTGCTGGCTTTTGGACCTGCAGAAGCCAGAATAGCCTAGATCTGGTAAACCTGATGACTTGGCCAGCCGACTGCCAGTAGAATAAACCAGGCTACATGTATATGTATAGTCGCTTGGACAAGAACTATCCAAGGGATTCTTCTCCAACATTGATTTTTAATTCTATATTTACATATCTCATAACCACCCTACTAGAACTCATATCATAGAAAGGAAGCCTACAATGAAAGTGGATTTGGTGGCGTTCACCTCTTGAATTACAGTAACAATCCTCAGTGTCTGAGCGTTTGCCGTTTTTCTATCTAATATGTATGTACTTGGCTCGCTACGGCATTAGGTCCGAAAAGAGCTGATTTCATTATTATGCAAGTGTGCGTCCTAGAGCACACCAAGTTCACAGCAGCAGTCAAGCCGACATATTCGTGTCGTGTCCTCATTATGAAGCATTATTTTATCACTTTCATAGACACCTTTTTGAAAGCATGCTTGCTAGCTTTTGAGTACAATATAAAGCCTTGTCTTTTCAAGTCAGAGACACGTTGCAAACTGAGGACTAGGGCACGTTTAAAGAGAAAGAGAGAGACATAAGCCGGAAACTAATCGACTCAAAGATTCAGTAGTACATGAAAAATAATTAAATATATCGATGTTGGTTCATGTTATTTCTTAGCTGCTCGGCTCTCGTACCAAATCAATCCCAACTAGGCAAGCTTAAGCTCAAAGACTTTCTTAAGGCCCAAGCCCCTCCATCAATCAAGAGGAGGGGAAGGGGGGAAAGAGAGAGAAGCAAGATAAAAAGGTATATTTTTTCAAGTAAAGAAGGGGAGGGTACCCTTGCCAATCAATCAAGTCCTCGGTGTTCCCAAAATTACAACAGTTAATGCATTGACTAGCTTGTGCTTAGTTCTTAGTTTTTAGTGTTAATAACTTCGTACTTTGGCTACAAGTTGAATAGTTATGAATAAAAGAACAACGCTCTCAGACATGTGTATTCACATAGTATTATGTCGTCACAAGACTCAATTAACCAATCAATCAACCAACCAGTTTCAACCATGGCTACCATTTAGTAGACTTGAAAAATGATAATGCCGACGCATGTTAGACGGGCAATACAGCCTGGATGCTAATTACTTTCTCAGTAGATAAGCTACATTTGTCAAGCTAATGCAGTACTATCTCAACCACCCAGGTGGATAAGATATGTGGCTTACGCCGAAGCAGGAAGTGGTGTCCGACCCGAATAAACAGTCAAAGGTGTATTTTCTTTCCTACAGACTACCAAATTCAACCGGACTTTGGTCCTCATTTCTTTCTTCCTCTGTCAGCCTCGGAAAACGACGGAGGGATGGCATGTAATTCTACAGTATATCGAAAAGGAAGTTCGTTCCTCGCGAGGTCATAGCCGAGTCTGCAGTAGTGATACTTGCTACTATCGTTGATATCATGTGCCTAGGAACAAGGCGATATGCATATGCTAGCCTAAGCAAACCCTATCGAGTATAATATCAAAATAACTTCTACGTTTATAATGATGGGCATAATATTGTCAACTATCAGAGGCTAGCTAGTCATAATCAGCCTTAGGGCATAGTTTGAACCGTTTGAACAGCGGCGTGTCGACGTAACGCTGTTTCACTTTTATCCCCAGTACTTAACAGTCTAGTTATGTTGGGTTGGGTTTATTTTCTTTGCCTCAATCTCTATCTATGGTCTCATGGCCCGGGGAGGAAAGAAGAAATAAGAGTCAAGGTAACAAAAAAAAAAAAGAAGGGGAAAAAAGGGAGGACAGGAAGGCAATAGAGTTCCCAGATTCAAGACAAGAAGGGGGTTCGTGGAGACCGTTCATTACACTCGTTCATAGGCATAGCTTCCGGGCAGGCTAGCGTTATTGCAATGCGATTTTTTACTTAGTTACAACTTATGGTTTAGTTTTTTAGTAGGCCTAGAATGTGACATTGTCCGAGATCTCCTTCTAGAAGCATTTCCGCGACGTCTGAGCACAGACTTTTTGACAGAGACATCGAGGGGGGGGGGGGGGAAGAGACAAATAAAAATCAAAAAAAGCAAAAAGGGTAATATGTATATACAGCAAAGAGGAGGGGGCTGTGTCTGTATTCTTTACAACAAATGTGTCCAAAGGCACAGAATGACAACAAAATGATGCACTGTAGTTTGTCTTGTCATAGCTAAACTAACGTCTGAACAACTCGCTGAACATTTTTCCCCCCCTTAGCCTTTTGTCTCTCCATTCTTGAACACTCGAGCTTCAACGCATTATAAGCGTTTTAATGTCTAAGAGCCAATATCTCAACCATTGGTACTTTGGTCTGATCTGATCTCTTGGGACGAACACTATATTGAAAGTGAGGAATAAGCAAAGAGCTACGATTTTCCGTGTCAATGTTTCTTCTGTGGTGTATAATATATCAAAGTCAATAATATTGAAAGATATCGAACTAAGTGACCACAAGGTACTAAACTTAAAGTATCGATGTTGATCATAAGATAAGTTGTTAAAATACTATTATCCATCTACTTCTATCATAGAAACTTTTACATTAATGTAAATACGCAGAACGTTTTATTCATGCCGAGGTCACCTAAGATAGCGTGGGAATTGTAACTATATAAGTGGATGTAGTAACCGGTGAAACCCTAACTAACCCTATGGCATATACAAACATTACTCTTACTCTTTTGACACCTTGTCATGGGTCATCATAACAACACTGATATTCGCTATATAGTTGTCTCTTATTTCAGTCAGTTCCTTCTATAATATAACGGCAAGTTTAGCATTGTGCCTTGTTTTTTTTCCCCGAACTAGAACGAACTATAAGAACGCTTGATACTGCGGTAATTCTGGTACCTGCATCACGGCTTATCAGCATCTTGATATAAACGACAGATCACAGCTCTCTAGAGTAATTGTAGCAGCTTGCCAGAAGTAGCTTGTAGAAGCATATTGTGATAAGTAGTAGCTACGGGTTTAGGTTGATCGGCACGTAGGTCACGATTTGGCCTAGTACGAGCCTATCTCTCCCGTTATAGGCTTGATACAGAAATACATACAATTTAGTCACAACTCAGCGTAAGGCGTCGTTTGGCTGGCTCCGTTGCATCGCAGAGTCACAATCTCTGTGGCCGGGAAGACAAGACAACTTAGTTTTGATTATCCTCCCCTTCAATTTTTCTTTCCGTGCTTCACTCTTATTGCCATAAGCCTTGATCTGAGCCTCCTAACTATATTCTGCCTGACAACGAACGAGAAAAAAAAAGCCAGCCAACAGATGACCATAGCAGGGAAGTCTAGCCTGTACATTGGGTTGGAATGCCGAAAATTAAGAATATCCGCCTCAAGTTTCCAGCCAACAGAACTCGCTTCTGATGCTGTTTAGCGAGAGGAATCAATAGGGCGGCCATCATACAAAATTGTATGATTTGCCTTTTGGTGTCAATGCCGGAAATACTAGCAAAAAAAGAAGAAAAAATAGAGTGACGCTCGGTCTTTCTAAGATCGTCTGTCCTTGGGACCTACTAATGGAACAAATACAGCCTGAATACATCTACACAATCGACATCATCAGCATCGTCGAGACAAAGCAAGTGGTTTGCCCTGTTACAGTTATGCAGTTCATTTCAGGTTACTACATCCTGCTTGCATACACACCCTTCCTTTTATTTTTGTTTTTATTTTCTTATATATACTTTGTTCATTCGAAGCCAAGACTTTGATAACTAGGGCACACAAAGCCTATTTAGTTCCGCTAGTTTATATATAACTTGGTGGTAATGTGTGAAGACACACTGCTGCGCTAATGCATTGACACATGTATAATTATAAGTCAGACGAGAAAACAAAGCTAGAATAGCACAATTTGTTATAAATAAAGCACCTAGGATAAATACAGCCTAGGAACCACTATACTATACATATAGTAGTAGCATACGCTACAAAAAACCATGCTGGCTTTTTTACACCCAGAACGAACTACTCCGGTGGTCCCCCTCAAACAGCTCTAAACATTTCTAATGGACGGGCGTATGAACTAAAATGACTGGCCAGTTGTATGCAGGACTCAAGAATCAAGCAAGACTTCGTTGAATAGAGAAAAGCTGAGGCGCGAGCAAAAAAAGCACGGTATGATTGCCTACTGATTCGAGAGACATGAGACTCTCAAGAGACGGGGCGAAAATGGCAATTTGTGTTTCCAGGAGCAGTTTTCCCTTTCCAATTCTTATTTTTAAGACGTTTGAGAAGTTGATTGATGTTCGTGTTTCTAAATTGGCGATTCGGGCCATAACCTAAAGATACTAGAACGACGTAAAAAAAGAGAAGAAGAGAAAAGGACAGGCATCCATCCACCCAGGACTAGCGAAGAGAAAGGCTAAGCTAAGTTGTATGACGACGATCTAACAAGGCCAGAGCAGGGAAGCTCTGAGTTACCCTCCATATAACTTGCGATGACTGCTTGTTTTGAAGGAAACTGCTACTGTAACATTCGTCTTGTAAAGTTTTCTGAACATCTGCCTTCTCTTCTCTTGGACGGACCTAGGACGGGATGGAGGCATCAGATGCCAGGCAAACAATGGACGCCCAGACACTGTTTTGAGAACTTCAAGGGCACATACTTGTTCATCATCATCAGCTAAAGCAAACGCCGCAACACACCAGTAAAGACGAGACGACATGACGCCGGTGCTGACAGGACAACGAGAAAACTGGAGAGATCGGAGGAGGCTGTGATGGCGATTGCAACTATGGTGAGACTGGCATGTGAAATAAGCATATCTGAGCTCTGGTGGGCTTACTAGCACTATATCTCGTTTGCGATCTACAGGGCAGCAGCCTTAGTTCTAGTGTTCGAACTACATGGCATACAGAGATAGGCTTAGCTCATACTTTATCATTACTCAATACAGAAAATAGGCTACTTTTTGATAAGTAATTATATCCTAGAGAGAATATCTTAGTAACTGCATCGATATTACGATCACTATTTTCCGGTATTATAGAACTTGGATGCAATATTAATACTATTCTAGAAGCTAGCCACTAACTATATGTCGGCAGTTTCCTAGCACTATTATAGAGAAATGTCTCGAACACACCAAGAAAATAATAGAATGCATACTGATTTTCATAAGTTACGCGATTCTTCCGGATATATCGGTATGTTAGAATCATAGAGCCAAGATCTCTAGCTTGTTTTGAGACTATATGGCAGGACATACTTATAAAGCTATATGTATAGATTCTCTATGTATAAAATGCGTGATGTACCCTTCAAAAGGATTCAGACTTATAATAAAATATATAAAAAAGGTGGATGAAACAAGCTAAGAAGGATGATCTAACAAGAAAGAAAAAAATAATAATAAAAAAAAGGCAGAATTAAAACATAAGAAGTCGATCCCGACTATTCTATTCCGTTTATATGAATCATAAGACCAATGATACTATGAACCAAGTTTCTCCGCGCGGTCTATTCCTTCCGAGTAAAATAGAATAGAAGAAGATCAAGCTCATAATATTAGAAACTTCCATGATATGATATGACGATATTGATTGATATTCCAGCATACGGCCCCCCCTGGTCTTGGAATACTCTTTTATGAAAATCAGGCTATAATATTATAGATTTCAAGTCAGAATTACTAGTACTTCAAAGTACATATGTAAGTATACTATATTGTACATATCGTGAAATGAGCGTCATAGGCTTTGAAATGATTATATATATATATATATATGCTTTCTTTATTTATAAAAAAAAACTCTTCGGTGGTGCCTTGTCTTCATAATTTCTTAGAACAAACACTTGGGTCATACTTGCTCTCTTACTATGATCACCATTTTTGAGACATGACTCTGAGACCCGCGTGAACATCACGTTCGTACGCTCAATGCGCATTGCTAACATTCTTCTTCTTCTTTTTATTCTATAATTTATACACCCATAATTTCCTTTTTATCTATCTATCTGGGCGGCTAATACGAAACAAGGACAACGAGAGTGAAAATGGGACATGAAAAAAAAGCACCGGAGAATTCTATCAGGGAACGATAAGTATAGTATTTGACGCCGTCGTTCTTCCGAATTCTCTCATCAGCTGCTATTCCGGTCCAGCTTGCTACTGATCTACCACTTCTTTCATTTATTCATTTGAAATATATGCTTTATCCGATACAACACGACTAATATTGACAATTAATAGAAACATCTTATGTTTGCGGCTTTATAATTGCAAGTGTTATAAAAAGGACAAGCAAATAATAGCACACTCGCAACTATTTTGGTGATCATAGCAAGTGTGTGCTCGAGGTTGGCACGTGGAGCATTATCAGAAGAGGAAAATAATAGCGAGAAGTTCCTCCTTTTGTCTTCCGACTAGTTAAATATACAGCTACTTGTCTTCTGTGTGTCGATCATAGAATCTGGGTGGGCTTACATGGACTTTAGCGCCTAGGATGACCTTGATAATAACTAGATATATGGTTGCTTCATTGCCTCATCGTGCCCTTTGCACCCTAGCCAAGATATCTGTCAGTGCCTCTGGCTTTGTAAATAGAGCCTTGCATGCTAATTTCAAGGTGGTCACTACTTGCTTCTAGAGCCTAAAAAAGAAGTACATGGTTTTCATGCTTGGGGCATGAGTTAATCGACTTTTTAATACTACACTAATTGTATCAGCGATAGCAGCTGAATAATGAACCCTGACAGCGTAGATGTGACGCTGAAATAACGGGATGTCAAAGAGGAAAGAAAGAAATGAATCGGACAGGCTTAGCTTCTTTAGCGTAGCATATGTGATCATATTTTGATGGGAAGCATTGTCCTTCATTTCGCAATAGGACGAACTTATACGAGAAGAAGTAATGCCGCAGTTACAGTGGTTCATTGATTTGCTACAAAGGAGAGAAGAAGAATACATATCGGTTGTATAGCCATTTGCGGCTATATGAGAAAAATAAACACATCGTGCAAGAGGCTACGCATACTGCTAGTTATGCTACTGTAAACGTGAATATGAGGTTTAAGATCGAAGAAGCATTGCATTGCGTTTTATGCCATAAAATGTGGCCATGCCATATTTGATAATGAGTACTGAAGGTTGGCTCATGTCTTGGCGTATAGTTGAATATGTAGTAGTAGATCACTCGTAATAGCTTGCCCTCTATAGTTCTTGCGATTGCAGCGATGGTATATATATAAAAAGCACTGATATACAATATATTCCAGGAGATATAGTTCTATCGGGGAATACACCAAGACACACAACACACTCGTTTCTTTTTTGGTTACTTTCCGAGCCTGCAAATTCCCAGGTTGTTGCGGATAGGTTGATTTCCGGGGAAGGGCGTGAGGGCCATATACACTGTACTTACTCAAATATTATACAATATAAGATAGGCTGAGTGGTTGGCCTTTTATTTCTATTAATACATGTACTATTAACGGTTGGATATTAGTCAGGCCAAGCATACTTCCAACAGCAAAAATGCCTGGTTTCTGGTAACTGTAGTCCTACTGTAAGACTAGGAAGATAACGCGTATGAGTGATCTCTACTGTTACTCTTAAAATCAATGTTTATTACCTGTCTGCTTACAAGTGATCATACGTAATGATGGTATGTCTGGCTCCTATGGGTTTAACCTCCTCGGCATATTTCAGTGTTTGCTACTACATATTGCATCCTCTTATAGATGAAAAAAAAAAGACAGGTATGAAAAAGGCCCTGATTTCAGGCACCACCGCCAAACCAGAAGGCCATTTCTTTGTTGTACAGCCTTCCTTCACTCCATCCTTTATATGCGCGAATGTGCCGAGACGGGCCAAAACGGTGTCCATCAGGCGTCAATCTTGCCGTCTATTCAATGCCTAAACCTAACTACACAAAAGATGGAATGACTACACCATACGAGAGGTGACAATGACTCTTTGCAGATTTTTTCTCCGTCCAGTCCGTCATTCGACTTTGCTTCTGTCGTCTATGATTGCATCCCAACTTTCTATCTTTCCTCGAGAAAGGACAGCTATCTTTGTTGTGTTGCTTTTCTATGATCCTGGACCTGCGCAAATTTAGGCTCGGTACCAAACTTTGAACAGCCGTCTTTGATCCTGATGGGATTGCATAACGGAACCTGGTTCCTCCAACTGAACTTCGACATCACGTATAGTGGTTTATTACTACGATACTAACACATCTTAAGTCTCAGTTCTAACCAGATCTAGGCAGTAGAAGAGGGGGCCAAGCAAAAAAAAGGCAAAAACTTCAACACAACACGAGAGATTTTGAAGTATCTTGGTCTGAACAAAATCTCATGTATGTGGGGTGGGGAGTTCACCCACAGCATTTTAAAGTCTGGTTAATGAAAAGTTTGAGCTTAGTCAATGCATTTCATCTCATACCGGAGATTCCTGGCCAACAGTTTTGTGTTTAGTATGCCTTTGTTCATGGTAAACTACCTATTTGTGTCATAAATATCAATGATTTTCTATCTTAACCAAGGTACGCTTCTTCGGGCCACTAGTCATATCTAGAATAATATCCGGACAGAGCCTGACACAACTACTATGCACTAAGAGGGGGTGTCGTTGAAGCTCCGCTGGACCACAGACTATAATGATTGGTAGAGGAGGATTCGGGGTTACTAATAGTCTGCCTCAACCATAGCATATCAGTAAGAAACCACATCTAGTGATGATATATATGTATGTTTCAATACGTTTTGCAGCGTTACAATGTATTGTTCGTTTTCAAAGGCATGAATGTACTTCGATCTTGATTTTCATTACTCGTCTCTTCAACCTACGTTTTAATATCAAGTTACCCTGAACCGTATCAGCTCTATATCCATATCAAAGTATAGTGATGAGCATGTGATGGGTGGGCATAAACTGGACAAAGCAAAAAATCACCCCAAAATGTAGAGTGGATAAAAACCTCCACACACAAGTTTTTTATCTATTCATAGCCTGTAGATGTCAATAAAGAGATATAAACCACTTAGTCAGCCATAACGTTGATGCTTTTTGAGCACGTCCCATGGCCACAGCCTCATTCTGCACTGAGTTAAAGCGGTCAAGCATGTCTTCTCTTATTCCTTTAAACTAGGAACACCCGTAAATTTACTGATGTAGGCCCTTCCTCCGACACATGCAATACCTCTCAGTGCTTTTCTTTTTCTTTTCTTTTCTTTTCTTTTCCTTCATCTTCTATTCAATATTGAGTATGCTACATTTTTCTGCGGGTAGTTGCCCGAAGGGGATAAATCAATCAATCTAAGATCGGATGGCAGGGCCCCGTTTTGTCCGCCGAGTCTCGAGTCTCGAGTCCTCGAGTCTTGCATGTAAACCACCTCAATCAAGATCATTTTATGACAAAACTAGTTATTAGCTTCCGAATATTGAAAAGAAAAAAATAGTTAACCTAAGCCTCTATTGAACTATGAAGAAATTGAAGCACTTACAGCCCCTTGTTAAGTGCAGCTAAAATATGGTCCGGGCGCAAAGTCAGCTTACAGATCAATACCGGATGTAGAATAGCACAACAACCTTTCCAACCATTATACATATTTACAACAAATTAGTTGTACTTGGACAAAGCCCTAGACATGATGTACTGACAGCTAAATGCCATGTTAATAAAAAGAAGGTAGTACTATTGTATATGTAGCACGACTAAAAAAATCGAGACTAGTAGACCGCTTCCCCATCCTCTTCTCCTTATCCTTCCAGAACATCTACATACTATCAATATTTGGCTAAACAGCGGTGGTAGCTTGATTGGATTTAACATGCATCAAATAGCCGTGATTTAAACCCTAGATGAGAAGAACAGGAAGGAAAGAAGGTTTTACTATACGTACCTAACTCATCACCGCCTAATTGACTCTGACCCTAACACGTCCCTCCTCCGCACAGCACCATAATGCGACCCGACATAGTGGAAAGGGGACAATGGGCTAAGCCCTGGAGCTTATGTTGGTTATGGTCGAGGCATTTCTTGGGCTCGGTTTGTCAATTGCTTGTTATCTAGTTGTTGAGCCCTGCTTAGTGTCATTTAGACATCTCGTGTCTTTATTCCTGCCGAACAATTGGACCCTTCCCCTGTTATCAACGGGGGACGACAAGTCGTAATGCTAGTCGGTGCAATACTACTACGACTTATTTGGTAGCAATTAACCACATATAAGTCTTATACTGTGCCTGGCATTAGTAGTAGAATTGGTACAGTGACTATTCGGATCTATCTTCTACACTAGGAAGGGGTGTGGTTCGGAGTAGTAAGATCAAAACAAGTATAATTAAATAAAAACACGATTATTTCACTGCAGATTGTATCATAGAAAAATTGGTGTACAAGCTGTACGAGCTAGGGTCAACCTTCTTCGGGAAATGGAAGGGAAAGCAATATCATCCATCGGTTGTAAAAAGAAGGCAAATAGAAACCAAAGAGTGAAATGAGAATACAGTAGACTCTTGGACTTTGGGGGTTCCGTCATGCTTGGTATTGTAAGCGGTTCCTGGGGAAAAGAAGCGGTGATCACTTACTTGTCTAGACATGATTTTCACCGCCCACATCCCAAGTCAAATTGAGCGGACAAAAAAAAGGTGTGCATGATGTATAATAAGGTACCAGTTACAGCTGACAGATCTGTTGATTTGTCCAACCCTGCCTAGTTGATTGGCCTCCAGAAGCTGAAGTTGTACCATGACCAGTTATCAGTAAAGAATCAGAACATAACATGACGGGACTTACTGGGTAGAAACGAAGGATATGCTAAGATGTTACTACTTTAAGGTTTATTTTTCACTAGTCACCACGGAATATGCTCACTATCTACTTGGCCCGGCGACTTGTTTTTAAAAGACTTGACGCAGCCAATCAAGTTAGTTTAGTTTGGGTTGCTCGGCATAGGGATACTGACTTGCTGATGTGATCTAAGTAAGCAACGAAAGCTACATAGAACGCACATGCATCTCAGTTGACTAGTAGGGAGACAAGCTATAGATAGAAAATAAATGGGTGGACACAAGAACGAGTAAGTTGAGGTTTTACAACCGCACAATAGCAGCGCAAACCAAGAACCTAGCATGACTTTGAAGACATACTGGAAGCTGTAGCTCGAGGCAGGCTGGCTGCATGTTATCGACCGTAAGTAATGTGATGCAATAATGCTGTGGGACAGTCGGCTACAGCTCCAACCTCAGCTGGACGGGCTAGAGATAAAAGTAAGGCATTTATCCTCGAGAAAATGTCGGCTGGTTGGAAAGGAAAAGATGGAAAAATCATAAAAAGAATTATGGCAAAAGCAAGGCTAATTAGTCTAGTTTACAAAAAAGAAGCAATCCTGTAGTCACGAGCATCAACAAACAGACCGCCATTCCTGCCATATTTCCCGTGACAAGTTGATTTTCTATTATTTTGTGTCGAGGATGATGTTTGTGACTCTCAGTCTTAACTTGTACAGATATACGGAAGTGGGAGTTTGGGCTGTGAGATTATGTATGCTTCTGAGAAACCTGACCTCGCAAATGTGCGAATCAAATCGTTAGTATATCATCGATGATATTGTCCATCAGCCATACATGTATGGCAAAGAAAACTAGGGGCGTGAAATCAAGAGAAACAGGGGATAGTATAAAGAAATAGAAGAAAAATACATAATACAAACGCCCGCAGATGCAAATGCAAGCACGAAAGACAGAAGAGAGAAAAAAAATCACAATGGGAGAGATTGTTTGTTGCACGATATCACGCCGTGTCACTCTCCATGGCCAGCTCGTAATAGTCGAGCCTTCATTTTATGGATGTACTACTAAGCAAGCTAAGCAAACACACGAAGGACCAATTCTTCTCGAGGAATAGCATCCAACTGTTTCTATCAACTGGAATTAGTAGTAACTAGCGTGCCTTTCGATATCCGAGTATACTGAATTTTCTCCATACAGATACATGTGTATATGCAAGCTCTTTTCGTTCTTCATGCACACTGTCTCAACTTCGCCCGCAATCTTCCTACCCGCTCGTCACATTCACATCATGAGCGCCGGATAACAACAGATAAGCAACAAAGCGTAACCCTTCCTTCACGGAAAAAGCCAAGACGCAGCCTAGCGTAATCTGTTATTGTGTGATATATGTAGAAGCTGCCTTGTTAGTAGAGATTCTTTCAACACGCCCCCAAATATCGGTTTTATTTTTTATTTATTTTATTATTTTCTACTTTGCTTCCCTGTATAATCCCTGGCTTTGGATTGAGAAACCCGTAAGCTAAAAAAGAAACCAAAGATTTTTTTTTACCAAAATCCCTGCTTTTTGCTACGCAAGGCACAAGCCGCCTGTACCGGACGGGCTATTATTGCGACCTAACCCTTTCCCTGCCTTTTTTCTCCTGCTTGCCCAGAATTCTAGTGCATGAACGCATGGAAGAATGTAATTTTGAACAAACCCATGGATCAACAAAACATAACTAACAACTACACCAAAAAAAAGACAAAAAAAAGACAGGCTAGCTGAAGACCGTGGGGGGGGGGGAAAGAAAAAAGTCGGCGGCTATAAGCTGCAAATCAACCATACATTCTACATACACATAAACAGCGTATTTCACACAGTAGAGTGACTGACTGCATTACCAACCAATGCCTCATTATCTCCCAAGCCCAGAAACCTCGGGCGAGTTTAGCTTTGGTCTGGCTTTTTAGTTTCTACCATTATGTTATGTTGTCTTGTTATATATAGTAGGCGAATTTTTGTCTATCAAGGAGCGGCCATTCTCGTAGATTCGTAGACCAAAGACCGTCGAGTGGCCTTAGCGTCTCATCCGTCGTTCTTGGAACCAGAAAGAATTCACCGACAAACAATAATACTCCTTGCTTAATTCTTCTTCTTTCTCTTTCTCGCGTTGTGTTCTCTTAAAATACCGGAATATATATGTAGCTTTCGAGATCTGCGCCACCCCGCGCGGCGCAGGAACTCGTCGAGCCACGCGCGAGCAAACTTTTGTCCAGGTTGGCGGCCTGACTATGAAGAGGAAGGAGAAGAAGATAAATTAATATGTTTAGTCGTAGGGCAAAGTTGAAGCATAAGTCGGGGAATATGCTGAACTAGACAAGAAATACTAGCCTTTTGCGTAGTCTTTACTCATAGGTTTGGACGCTTTAGCACCAAAAGAAAGACATCGATCTCCTGCCATGACAACTCTCAACCTGGCCATCAACGACCTGTGATCCGCAATCCATTGGCCATCCGCGGGACATTCTAAGGCTCGTGTTTGCGTGGGTGTTGAAAGCCGACCGCTTGGTAACAACTTTGCTTGTTATGCCTAGAGAGTCCGTGTTGACCACCCATCATAATAGAACGCAAAAGTCTATATTACAGCCGGCTTAAGTCGTCGCAAGTCGTATTGGCGTCTTGGTTGCCATGGCCGCCAAAGTAAAGAAAAGAGGTAAAAGGTGGGAAAATGCCAGGGAAGACACAACGAGGGATGTAAAAAATACAAAAAAGACGGACTCTCAGACTACAGCCCGTTCTGCTGGCTGATCTGTGGGTTTCTAAAGTGTCAATTATAGACGATAACGCCATTATTCGGGAAGGACAGACAGCCCGGGAAAAGGCGGGTTGATAGACCGGTATATTACTGGCAGCCTGAAGCGATTATTATAGCAGAGATGTTTGTTATGATCTCCCGTCTAATATCGTTCAAACAAAAGAAGGGAGAAAAACAATCCGAATCTTGGGGCCTTAACACTGTTGATTTATAGAGGAACAATAATGGCAATGCTAAGATCGTAATGGTGATGCTAGAAAAAAGATTTGTATAATAAAATATGTGCTAATACAGATTTAACCGGAAACTCTTTCCATGAAAATACAAGAGAAACAAAAAAGAAACAACCGACAATAGAAGACAGATACGCAGGGGGCAAACGAGGCCTCTATAAAGAATTGATAAATGATATCCCACCGATCTCTAAGAGGGAGGTAGACAGGAATTTTTGGGGTTTGGACGCCGGTTTTTTTTGTACCATGCGGCGATACTAGAGAAAGAAGGATAACGAGCAATGTGATATAAGCCGAGAAAAAACCAAGTAAAGAAAAAGCACAAAATCCCAAAGTCCAAAACAGATAAACAGGACCCAATTGTGTCTAAGCAAAGTTGTCGTCTCGATCAACGCCGACATCCTCTAGCTGGGAGAAGTCGTGGAAGTGGATCGGCCGGTGGTCTTCACTGTAGAACGGCCGAGGCGTATCAAGCTTAACGCGCACTAGCTTCTTGGCCATGCCGTCGAACACCGTACCCAAGAAGCTGTAATTCCAGCGATCCAGCTCTGGCACCAAGAAGAAGCCCTTGAAGCGCGGTGATAGGAGCAGCTTACGCTTCTCTCCCATGGCCGTCGTGAAGCCTTGCGGTTGGTCAGATCCCATATCCTTGTTATCTAGACCCCACTTGTAACCCTGTGGCGTTAAACCCCAAGCTGATAGCGACACCGAACCAGGAGTAAATGATACCGCTACAGTAATGGTGCTCTCGCGGTTCCATGATTCGTGACTCTCGGTTAGCTTAGATGCTTGTGTCACATCCACCGCAGACATGTATGGCAGCTCATTGCCTGCCACGGTGTGAATGATACCCAGGAGTTCCATGCCGTCTAGGTATTCGTTTTGCGGCAACTGTTGCGGCAGGTTGACACTGCGTAGCTGGCCAACCTGTGGCACCATGACGATACAGCGCACCTCCTTGATCTGGTCGTTGGTGCCGGGAGCTGATACACCATACAAGTAACCAGCAACTTGGACACGCAGATCGGCAATTGTGATGAATCGCTTGAGGATATTGTTGGGCATAACATACGTGATGCTGTCGTCTGAGTCACTCTCGACAGAAGACACGTAGATGTTGTTGGATCTCGTGTGAAGGTTGGCTGTCGCAATGGCTCTGGTACGCCATTCTGTCTTGGAGGCAAAGGTCTGGGTCTCGAACTGCGAGGTTGTAGTGACAACGATTTCCTCACCGTGGACGTTCTGTGTCTTCGTGGTAACAGCTGTGAGCGCCGCCTGCTCTTGCTGCTGCTTCTCAATCTCGGCAGCCTGCTGGCGTTGCATGGACGGAGCAGAGATCTCCATACCGAGGATAATATCACGGACTTCACTGCTGGTCAGACTGGCCACGTTCACGTTGTTCTTCTTGCCGTAGTCGTGTAGAATAAGATCACGCAGTTGTGTTTCTACCTTGATCCAGTCTTCGTCAGATAGTGATGGCCAAATCTGATGATCTAGGGTGATGACCGACTTGTCAGGACGAAGGATTAACTTGGTCTTGTCCTGATTGACGTGTAAGGCACGCATAATGAGGACAAGACGAGAGAAGGCAGTGTACGAAGAGATGCTCTTCAACCAGTCATCGTATAAGTTGAACAGAACCATTTGAGGCTCAGTGGCACGTAGAATCATGTCACCCAGTTTCTCGACCTTCATGGCAGCCTGGAAGGGCAGCTGAAGCTCAGAAGCACGGATGGAGATATTAGGGAAGTCGAGTAGATGTACCTCAAGAGGATCCAAAAGACCCTTACGAGTGACAATGAGCTGGCGAGGCTGTTCTTCATGGGGTAAAGAACGGATCAAAGCTGCTACTTCTTCAGCAGTCTTCCACTTCGCCAACTGACCAAGACGCTTTTGACCAGCCCAGACACTGGTGTGGATGATCTTCAGGAACAGTTGACCAGTACGGGGGTTGAAGATAAAGATAGCACCATTGATAGGCTTGGTCGTCAAGTTACCCTCAAAGGTCTTATGGATGGTAACACGGTAGACGTTTGTGTCATCAATGAACAGTTGAGTCTGGTTGCTGAACAGTTCTGAGTAGTTCTGCGAGTTGAGGAACTCCTGGTTGCTTTCGGATGCATACAGCTGCAGACCCTTGCGAATACGTTCACGTAGAACGTACAGAGCAGGGTTGGCCTTCATGATCTTGGCCATGGCCTGCTGCACAAGTACCTTGAGACCAGGGAAGTACATGCCATACGCCGAGTACAGGTTGTAGGCTAGATCAATACCGATCATGAGACCCGTAGCACTAGGGTACAGACCCGAGTCTGTGGTGTAGTCGAGGTACTTTGCACGAGTGTAACGCTCGATATCGTGAGAATCGTAATCACCGTAACGCAACTGGACATCAATCCAGAATCTGTTGGTTGAGATAGACTCGACTACATCCTTAGTATCGTACAGCAGCGACGGGCGAGTGACGTTCCACTTGTGGCTGGCAAAAAGTAGAATATCGGCACACGAAGAGTTCATCTTGTACGACTTTCTGGGATGGATCGTCTCCTTCTGCACCATCTCGATACCAAGAGACTCTAGTTCCTGATCAAAGACCTGGCACAGATCCATGACAACTGACTCGTGGATCTTCTGCCACAAATGGGCGCGGAAGATCTGAATGAGCGAGATCTTGAGAGTAGGAATCTTACCGTGAAGGAAGATACCAGTCAAATCCAGTTGCACCTGGAAACCAACATAAACATTGGCACGGTTAATCGTTGGTGACCACCATAGCGTGAAACGACGGTTGGGAATTTGGTTCAGACCGGAACGCTGGGCGTTTGTCAGCTTCTTGAACTTCATGGACTCTTCAAAACCAGAGGCCTTCTCCCAGAAGAGACCCTCCCAAGAGGGGAAGCCAGTAGCCTTGAACAAAGTGTGCTCTAGAATGGTCTCGACACCTCCCAGGGCCTGAATGACATCCGTACGGTAGGCGTTCAGGTTCCAAAGTTTACCATCATGGCGCTGACTTGTCCACCAGAAGGGGTTGCTTCTCATTAGCTGGTAGATCTTGAACTCGGAACGAACACGGTAACCCTTGTCGAAACTGAGGGTACTGCGATCCTTTTGGAACAGAGTATTGATACGAGGTAGACCACGATCCCAGCTGTCTTCTAGATCTTCCAGAGTAAGACGACGGTTCTGTTGGCTGGCTTCCAGACGCTTCTGGGAGTACTCAGTCCACACACGCTGAGAGTCGATGAACTCAGCCTCCCAGGGGATAATGTATCTGAAGATATTGGGAATGAGTGTCTCCTCATCATGTGTCATACCAGCGCGGTAGTGGGTGACACCGGTATCTGTCTGCTTGGACCAACGCTTATCACTAGCAGGAATGAGGATGTGTGAGCCAGAAATCATACCAAGACCACCCAGTTCCTTGGGCGTGTAGAAAACTGCTGGAGGGAAACGAGAAGGCATCTTCGAGTTGAGACCAATCTTGACACGAGTTTGGATCTTGGTTTCGCACTTGACAATGGTATCCAGAAGAGGGATTGTCGAGACAGCAGCTTCACGGTAGTAAGTGAAGAGGGCGATGAGGGCTGTGTTCCACTTGTTGGCAATCTTGGTGAATGTCGTAGAACCAGACGACATGAGAATTTGACGAATACGGTTGTTGAACTTGGCAATATCATCCTCCGTCACTTGCAAGAAGGCGTGAGCAGTACGCTCTTTGGTAGTGTTGTCAACGAGTGACCACACGCTATCCTTGACCGAGAACTCGTCATTCTGGTTACGGCACTTGGGCAAGACACGGACTTCGAAGCCACACATGGAGAATAGCAAGTTCGGGTTGTCTCGACTGTATACGCTGACGTAGCTGTCATCCCACTCTATGGTGGTTAGTGAACGAGGCAAGCGATTCTTCAAGTCCCAGAATGTAGCACGACCTAAGTTGACATCGTGGCGCATGAGACGCATACGGCAGTCACGGGGCCAGCACTTTTTGCTCTTGTATCCAATGACATTTTCAAAGTTGGGATCAGGCTGCTCCGTCAGATAACGTTGGATCAGGTCACGGGACTCATTGGCAGTGAAGCGCAGAAGAATCCAAATCTTGTCGATGTAGCGGGTGTATAGACGAATGGGGTGGCGAGTTTCAGTCTCCTTGTCACGGAATTGAAGGAACCCGTTGGGGCTCTGAGGGGGCCCGTCGATCTCACTAGCACGTTGAGGGCCTAGAAGAAGCAGATCCAGAACGAGGCCATAGTATTGGAATACAAACCCGGAGAATTGGAGACCACGAATCATACCGTAGCTGTTTACGTGGTTCATATCCTTGTAGGTTAGTTGGACGTTGTTCTTGGCAGTGATGTAGTCAGCCAGGTTGTGATCCATGATAAGGCGTAGAAGTGAGTTCAGTAGGGTCAGCTCCATCTTATCATACACCTTGGACAGCTCAGTCTCAATGATGACATTGCACTCTCCATTTTCGGTATCCCAAACACCGTCCAAGTTGTTGATGGCTTGTGTCCACTTGTAGGTGAGTAGAGGAGGCACTTCTGAGTCGGAAGGCTTGATCCAGGCTGGGAACAAGTGACGTTGATCGGCCTGGTACCAGAGGTACTGATCGAGGTAGGCGTCTGTGATCTTTTCCATAGGCTCGATGTCGTAAACAGGGTTGATAGTACTGTAGTTATCATTCATGTCAACTGTGACTTCCTTGAAGGCTCTTTGCGTCAGCATGAAACGCTTGATGCGCTCCAGACTGGTACCAGGGCTATCGTATGCCTGTTCGATAAGCGCAAGCTCTTCACGCTGATTTTGGTTCAAGCGACCCTTGACAGAGTAGGCCTCACGAAGACGCTCAAGCGCAAGGATAAGAATCTTGGTGTCGTGCTTGTAAGAGACACTAGGGAAGGGGATAGGCGAGAACTTGCGGGATTCTAGCCAATGAACGGTGGTAGTGTAGATAGCAACGGCTTCTTCGGAAGACACATAAGGACCATCCTTCATGTGGTTGTGCTGACGTTCTTGTTCAGCCTTCAACCACAAACGGGTTAGACGGCCAACGTTCTTCTTGGCAACAGTTTTGTCGACGGTAGCACCGCGGCGAATACGTTCTCTATTGTAGTGAGCGACAGAAATCCACCAATCAGCCTTCGCCTTGACGTAACGAAGAATGATGTTCTCGATAGGTGCGGGAAGACCAGGAACCTTCCACGGGATGTTGGATTTCCAACATCTCCAGGCTTCAGACAAGTGCTGTAGCACAGTGTTGACTTTGTTTTGCTTGATACCTTCAGGCATCATGTCCATCAAATCAGCCATGACAGAGGCACGCAGCTCGAGATCAAAATGGGACTCAACACGCTGCTTAGTAACTGTCTTAGCAACACCCTTGCTGTGACGACCTTCGAATTGGCGAGAGAGCAAGTTTCCAAGCCATCTCTCGAGCAAAGGAATGATACCGCGCATGAAAAAGAGCCAGACTCTCCACGCAGGAGCCCAGAAACCACATCCAGGACCCTTACCAACGGGGCCGGCATTGAATCGGTAGTAGATCAAGTGCTTCAAATCCTTGCAGGTACGGATCTGATGCATGAGCTTGTACTTGTAACGGTACATACCTGTGAGCTGACCCACATGGTTGAAGGCGTACAAGATACCATCAGCAAGCTGGAAGGCATCAATATTGCCAAGACGGTACTGAACTTGAGCATCAACAATAAGCTTAGTTAGACGCAGAATTTCACGCATAAGATGGAACGCGTTTCCGAAACGAGACTTTTTACGCTCTTTTGTGGTGAGAGTCTTGACGGGCTTCAGGTTGAAGTTGTAATCAAGATGCAAGTAGGTCAAGTTCTTGCGATGAATCAAGAGGTTCAGCATGTTGAAACCTTGACGACACACTTGCAGACCAGCTTCAACCCAATCAATAGTTGTTTGCTGGAAGAACTTGGTCTGTTTCAGAGATTTCAGCAAGCTTTGACTGTTTTGTGACTTGGCTGGCTTTTCGTGAAGCTCGTTCAGAATGTATGTCTTCAGTAGCTTCTGGTATGAGACACTGACTTTGATAGGAATACGATTCTTGTCGTTGGGTACAGGGTGTTCTAGGTAGAACTGCTTTACAAGAGGCACATCTTGAGCGCGCACCATACGACCGGAGCGGCGATCGAAGGGGAAAGGTGCCCACCAAAGCTGGATCGCATCGGCTGTGTCGTCATTATCTATCTCTTCGTCGTCAAGGAAGGGCTGGACTTCGAGAGGAAGTTCGAAGAGAGACTCCTCGGACTCTTCATTGCTGCCTACGCCAAAGATTTCGTCTTCGTGGGAGATTTCGACGTTCATGGGCTTGACATTGCGTGACGAAATGGGATGTAGGCGACGGTCGAAATAGAACGCTGGCAGATCTGGTGATTCGGGTTTCGAGTAAACTACTTGTGGGTGTGAATACCATGATAGGTGAACACTACGCGGAAGAGAGTTATAGAGGTATGGGTAGGCGACTCTTGATTCGGTTCTAGTCGGAGTGCGGAAGATGATGCGGTCAATAGCGTTGAACTCTCCAAAATCCTCGTCGTTGGGGTCGATGTCCTTGTAAAGTGGCTCGAATTTGGCACCGCCAGGGAAAGCAACGTTAAGCGCCTTTGCGGTAAAGAAGCTGGGAAGGTCGAAGAGGTAGAAGTAGTTTTTATCAACTACATCAGAGATCAAGGGTCTACTTAGACGGAACAATGTCGCCATCTGCTGTAGATTCAAGTTCCACGTCTTGTAACTTGGGCCATTTACATGTGAAGAGTCGAGAAGAGGTCTGTGGTCGTAAAACCACTCGTAAACGGCGGCATCGTCGTCCTCATCGAGCTCGAACTGGATAGGCTCCAGAGGCTCGACATCTTCGATATTTTCAGACCAAGATAGCGGAGGCTCCTCGTCATCGAAAGGGGGGAAGCGCATACGCTTGAAGAGTCGTCTATCTTGCTTCTCTTTACGCATATACACCCACATCATAGCCCATTGTGCAAAGAAGACGGGCTCAATGACACGCGGGATCTCGTTGACGAGGGTCAAGCAGCCATTGACATGGTAGAGGACCTTGACTTCTCGCGTCGACTCCCAAGGCATAGGCATATTTTCGAGGAGCTTGAGAACAGCGTGAGGCATGAACTTGAGTGCACCAAGATAGGAGCGCTTGTCGCTAGTGTACTTCTTTTGCGAGACATCGCCAATATCACGAACGATCTTGCGAAGATGCTCAGGCGGCATGTCGGCCTTTTGAGTCTCGACAAAGCCGCCTTTCCGCTTCTCGCCGAACCTTAACCGGCGGTCTCGAAGCCATTCTTTCTTTTTCTGGGCGAACTTAGCGATTTGGAGATCGTTGGGAGGTCGGTATCCGGGAGGAGGAGGGGCAGGAACTGAAGGCGGCGGAGGAAGAGAAGAGGGCGGCGGAGGAGGTGGTGGCGCGGTCCAGCCTGGTGGAGGAGGTGGAGGAAGGCTCGACATAATGTCAGATTGAATAGATCACTAGAGAGCAAGACTCATGGGTTAGAATGTTGTCACAGGATGATCTTTTTCAGAGAAGTTTGCGCTAACCGTTCGAGAGAACGCGATCGAGCGCGCCGAGGGTTGAGGTACTATAGGTAGAAGGTCTGCTGAGATATCACAATAACCTATACCTAAGAGCTCTGCAGAGTAGTCCAATAGAAAATCAGTTGGGGAAAAGATCGTGGTGCACGCGATCAACGTGCTGCAAATTCACATCAACGTTGCGTTTGCTTAACTGTGCCTCCGTAGAAATCGCCAGCCTTGCATGAAGTCTCCCAAAAATTTCGTTCAGCCCTGCCTTGCAATTGACAGGGTATGTTTGATGACTAAGCCGGCTTGTGATATATGCATGGCCCCTTTATATACATATAGATTTGTTAAGCTATACAGACATACAATCTTGGGCCATATCAAGATGGCTGACAGTATTTAGTCATTTCAGTTAATAGCTAGTATATTCTCTTAAATTGTCATATTAATAATCATCAATGCTTATCTTTTTTATCCACGAATTAGTTTGATGGGAGTTAGCAAGCCATGAGAGAACATATAAACCATGGTCAATCAGAATATAACTGAAAGCATTCAAAACCCTATATCTAATTATAAGAGTATTATACTATGAGAAGCGTTTCACGTGAAGACTATTGTGAGAGTATCCTGAGGCCTGGTGTTCAAAAATGAAGGGTATTTGGTATTTCTCTATCAAATGAGAGTCTTGTATATAGTGATGTGTTGTACACTACCGAGTACTATGCTGCGAACGAGGCTCTTCTAAGCTTCATATGTCGCAAATAGAGCATTGCAGCCACACCTTTCCTAAGAACCCAGTCCAAAAAAAAATAAACAGCTAACAGTACAAGGCTTTATGGTGGTTTGTCGTAATTCTTTTTCTCTCGATGTCATCAGTCTGTGCATGAGATATGTGATTCGATTTACGAGGACTGGCTCTTCAGGTTCTTAGCGGCAAGCTTCAAGCTCACGTTGCACTCCTCGTAGGCGCGGCCAGCACCGAAGCCGACGCCGATGACAGCAGGCCACGCACGACGCTTGAATAGCAGAACGGAGAAAACGACACCGAAGCCAAGGCCGAGAGAGCTCTTGACTATGAGGTTGGACAGGCAGCGGTCCCACTAGAATCAAAGAAACAGTGCCGGAGCACGTGGTGTGGTTAGCCTAAAGCACCGGCCGGGTACGGGATCACGCGGACAAGGCTATAGGAATATCGAGCCGTAGTAGTGTAGAGCGGATGCCGCTGGTAAGAAAAACTCACCTTCTCATTCAGCAGGGCCTCGCTGACAGGGCGGGCGACAGGCGAAGGGCGGGTGGTAGAGTCGGCCATTTCGGATAGTTTGCACGGGCAGAATCAATCAATATTGGAAAAAGGCTTCGACGCCAGATTGAAGGGATCGAGAATCTTTATAGAGAATGGGGATCGTTTAGGAGTATTTTTTTTAGCTTTTGCTTTCACAGCTTGGCCTAGCAATCGAAGCCGACGAGAACCAACCGGCAAATTGGAGCCCATTGAAAGCGGTGAGAATCCCAATACCGTTTTCAGAAGCTTCTATACGGCAGAATTATATTTGGTATGGGCTCCACTAAAATTTTCGGCGCAAGACTCCTTCAACGACGATGATCTTTTTTTACTTTGCGAGCACCGCTTGATTTTGAACTACAGCGCCGATCTTAGTGGATGAAGTTATGGAAGTAAGTATGCTCGACCTCACATCTTGCAGCACGCTCCTACTAACAAATTATAGACCCAATTTGATCTGACTAAACTCGTACGGTCCCTCGAGAAGGCCGGCCCCGGCGCCAATGGCGAGAATCTCGGCATTCTCTGGCGCCTTCTCTCGCAGCTCCCACGAACAGAATATCATGCGATCGAAGAGACGGCTTTAAGGTGGCTTCTTAAGCTTATGAATGGCCCTACCTCCAAGCCACAGGCAGAACTGGTCCGTCGGTATCCCATCACATGGGCTATCCTCGAATATGTATTCAGTCGCATACCTCTCTTCTCGCTCGCCAAGTCACTTGCCGATCGCAAGTTCATCAGTGTCCTTCAAACAGCCTTGAAGGAGATTTCTGAATCATCTAACCCGACGGCCGTAACTGCTGGTGAAAAGCGCAAGCGTACCACCGATATATCGTATAACCTCGATGTGCTAAGGACTACTCATTGCGCCCTCGAGAGTGCCAAGACTCTTTTGGCTTCTCTATCAACCCTTATCGCAAGACTAGACTCGACAACGCTATGTACTCATGATAATATGGGTGCTGAACATATCAAATCTCTATTCGCTACATCTACTACCGAGGCGTTAAGCATCGTTACACCCATATTGTCCATCTCATCTGCACTGATATATGCTTCTACCGAGGAGTCGCAACACAAAGAGGAACAATGGATTTCGACAATGTCTGCCGTTTGGGGGTTACATCGTATCGGCTCTACAGATGCAATTGAGGTCGCATCCGCAACTTCATTGAAGTGCCTACAACTCCTCTCAAAATTGAGCAATGGCACGAATACTGAGTTACCAGTGGCGACTACTACAACCTGGAAAAAGTCACTACAGGATTTCTACACCCGTGCTATCATATTCCCCGCTAGAACGGAATTCACAACGACAGAAAGTACCGCAATCATAGACACAGTCATCTCTGCTATCGAGGAGGACTCTATCACTTGCGCGCCTATTCTCTACACTCTCAGCATCGATGCTCCCGATCTAAACGTCAGTTCCTTGAAGTCACGAGAAAGCTGGCAACAGCAAATATTCTTTGCTGTTGAGGCTTCACTTGAAGCACAATATAGCGCAGTCCACCCTGATAAGCCTCTAGCTATGCAGAACATCTTAGACATTGCCAAGTCTCGTGATGCTAGCATACGTCGCGATTTAGTCTACAATGTATGTAGAAACTATGTTCTTGGATCTGATTCTACGCAATGGTCCGTTCTAGTCCGTGTTCTCGCTTGTGATCGCCATGTTGTTTTTGAGACTCATGGTCCCATCACTCTCGCCGAGGAACTCTGTAGAAGGGCAAGCATGGTCAATTCCGATGATACTCTACAAGGGGACGAGGTTCAACAGGTCGTTCGTCAAATCAAACAGGCGTATGCCGAGGCTCGTGACCTAAAAACCTTCTGGCAACTTTGGTATGGCGAGCTATGCACTTGTGAAAGCAAGAAGACTCTTGAAGGTTCTCCCTGGTTAGACGATGCCCTTCGCCATGATAACTCGGCAACTTGTAGTGTTGAAAGCCATATGACTCCCAATCAGCTTTCTAGTCTTCTAAATTGGCTTGGGACTCAGGATCTTCAAGTCGGTCCTCGATACGTTGTCCTAGACTCCATCACCTCTCAACTACGGACCGCCGATTTCACAGACGCTACTTCATCATTAATATTAAACCTTACTCTTGCGGCCATGTCCAATACGCCGTTGCTAGAGTCGCTCAACATTCTACGCTGGAGAGTTCTAGCTAAGCTTGTCGTCTGGATCTCCCCCGAGGATCGTAATCGCATCTGGAAAGCAGTCCAAAATCCACTCACGGAGGTCCTAGTTGATGGCTCACTTCTCAATAGTGACTCGCTTGAAGCCTTTGCCTTTGTCGACCGCCTATGGCTATCAATGTACCCTGATGGTGAACACGAGCCAGAAGTTGCCGCTATGGCTTTAAAGGTCGCCAAGCATCTTGCTAAGGAAGGCTCCAAGAAGTCTAAAAAGGGATCTGCTCCAGGTGACCTCTCATCACAGGCTTACCTTGATTTAGCTATCAAGTCATCATCCCGTCTTATTCCTCTACTTTCAGCGAAGACGAACGATTTCCCCAAGTTTGTGAAGATGTCAATTATCGATAGCGAGGCACCTGATGCTTCCACGTTCGACTATCTCTCGGGTCTACTCCTCAACGAAAACATTCTCAACAATAGGAAGCTTGTCGAAGCTGTCATCGATTCTCTTGTCGCCATTATCTCTTCTCGGAGCTCTATTCAAAATATGAACTCTGCCTTGTCCATCCTCTACAATATTCCAGATGACTGCTTCTCACGATCACAACGAGAAGTCATCATGAAAACCAGCATCTCCATCTTCACTACCAACAAGCCATACAATGCCACCTTTCTCAAGTCATCATTGAACCTCATGGGCAAGGTTATGAAGAGATCAACATTCTACGAGGGAGTTTCCTTCAACCATCTTGTTGCTCTTGCAGATTCTGCCTCTGTCTCTTATCGTCAAAATGGGGCTGTATTACCTCTTAAAGACGTTCGCGGTATTGATATCTTATTTAGCAACCTCTCTGTCTCTATAATCAAGCAGATGATCGCACATTTCGAAGAATGGGGCCGCAAATTCCTCGTTGAAGCTGCCAGCTTCGTAGATAGCCTCTCTACTGATATTGAGTATTTTCAAACACGTCATCTACGCGTCACATTACTCAAGTCACTCCTCGAAACCGTCAAGCCCATCACCCTCAAGGACGCCTCTGTTTTCAGTATCGAAAAGACTGAAAAGATCCTACTCTCGTCTATAAAGCACATCATCTTAGGTTATCAGTCCGATTCCAAGATTGGTGTTGACTTCCCCTATCTGATACTCGCTACGATTGATGCCTCTGCGCCTATTCAAAACAGTGTATCGGAAATTTCCAAACTCAAGGTCAAAAAGCTTGAGCCGCTCTCATCAGAAGGCATCTCCCACAACACACTTCTTGGCTGGAAGCTTCGCTGCTTCATCCTACGCACGCTGCGTGACTCTGTGAAAAGTCTACCTGTCCATTTCCACAAGGGTTCCGTGCCAGGGAATGTACATTATCCAGACACGTTGTGTGCTCTTGATTACGATATGCTTCTCAAGGAGACTATAGAAGCCATCGCAGGCCCAATGGATGGACCTACTCTTCTTGGCTACTTCCACGATATCGTCGACGGAATCTCTTCGGATCCCAGTAACTTGATCCAGCTCAAAGCTATCAATATATGTGCGTCGATCGTGAGTATTAAGCAGAACACCGATATTGATGGTCCTACCTCTATCTCCTCATCATATGACAATATCGTGTTCCTCGGCTCGAAATCTCCAGACGGCCAACACTTTGTCAAAATCTGTGAGATTCTGCGTCTTTTTCTCAACAGTAGCTCGGCTCGCCTCAGTCAGTGGAACATTGAACAGACCCTCGCCCTCGTCAGTGGAGCTAGTAGTGAGGACCCCGAGTTTGCTGCTATCAGAGATTCACCAGCCGTCTACGACTCGCTCTGTAAGCTCATGGAGTCTATTCTACGCCGTTTCCGCTTACGTCTCGACGGTCGTTTCCACATCCTCATTGCCACGCTACAATATCTCCTTAATTGCCTACTACTATCGCCATTTGACGCACACCAAGGCAAATGGGCTTCCCAACCTGTAAATATCCGTGAGGGTGATTTTACGCACTGGGCCAAGCATGCTGCCTCCTTCACACGCCTACTTACTCTCGTTTGTGAGCCTATGGCTGCCAGTGTCAGTCGTCATAAACAAGTAGCCACTAACGCTCTCGATACCGCCACCGATATTGCTAAAAGAGCGGCTGGTCGCCAGATGTACTTGATTCTGATCTCATATGCCAAGTTACAACTCAGGGTTTACGTGCCCAGGAATGTGCGTGATGCCCTGGAATTAGGGATTAACTCTATCTTCGACATTACACCTCCCGAAATCCGCAAGATTCTGAATGACTCTTTGGATACGAGTGGGCGTGCAATCCTTGGCACTCAGTATAAGCGGTATAAGCAGTTTGGCAAATGGAGTGGCATTTAAAATGGGCATGTCCCAATTATGCATTCATCCTATATTTTCTATATATTTGCTAGCTAGTTTAGCATAGGTCATCAGCTGCATTTAAAAGTTTTAGCATTAATTTAAATTTTGTATTTACTTTCGCATATTAAAAACCTGAGTGTTAAATTCCAGAGTCCGGATTTATCAACTTTGTAGTATAAGGGTTATTGACCTTTGTAACCCTACAAGAAAATATAAAATATATAGGCTCTTAGCCTTTTCTAAGTAGGTTAATGAATTCATTAATGTAAATTAATAGCTCTATCTTGAAGGTAAAAAATGCTTTGTATTATCGTATTAATCTTGAAAAAGGCAACTTTTTATGTTACGATAGCCTTTTGATTGGTTAATTATCTATCAGGAATAGTCTATCTAATTCCGCTAAAGTCCAAGGCTTCCTCTGATGCCTTGACGGTACTTCATTGAATCGCATCCAAGATTCGATTGAATTTCTAAACCCGAGACTCACTTCAGGCCCCCTTCCACCTGAAGTCTGCTCGGTAGTGTCGTTGTTCTGGTGACTTTCATCCTCAATGTCAAGATATGACAAGTTAGGCATATCTCCCGATGAGCTTGTCCTGTAAGATGATGTTCTACCCGGACCACTGGACATCAGATTTCTTTCCCAAAATCCCATGACCTGAGAATATGAAACTTTCATGTCCTCATTCATCATGTTTATCCATTGATATTGTAAGGCTTCTCTAGCGGTGACCCGCTCATCAGGGTTGACTCTCATACAAGCATAAATGAAGTCACGACCTCGTTTACGCACATGGATAGGTGCATTTGCAAAAACCCAATCTAAGCACGCATCTACTTCCGTTTGCTCACACATGCATAGCTTACCAAACAAGTCAAGTCTTGGAACCAACATGTATAGTATGGTGACCCCGAGAGACCAAATATCAACTGGATATCCGTACGGCTGTTGGTAGACCATCTCTCTACAAACCGGATAGGTCAGTTTTAGATTTATATATATAGTGAAGTGCAATCATATGTACAAGGTTACTTACGGGGCTCGGTAGTTTGGAGTTCCAGACATGTCTGTCAAGAAACAGCCTGGCTCAAGAATGGCGGCATGTCCAAAGTCGGCAATGACAATTGGATACGAGAACTTTGGAGCGATCGAGAATTGTATGTTTTCGGGCTTGATATCCCGATGCACAACCTTCCGGGCGTGGCAATAATGGAGTCCCATTATGACTTGCTGGACGACGGATCTTATGAATAGCTCACTGAGTTTGGTTTGACCTAAATATGAAAATAGATCACCACCACTGGATAGAGACATGAAAGTCAACCAGGTACCCTCAGTCCTGAACCAGTAATCGAACCAAACAATGTTGGGCTGGTGGATCGGAAGGAGTTAGTTACACATATAGACATATGGTGAACAATTGATGGAAGGATTCCCTTACATGGCAGAGCTTTGATAGAATCTTGGCCTCGTTTCGAGCCCGAATTCTGGAATGCACTGGAAACATTGTGTTATGGGATATATCGGTGGCTTTGCAAGCCACCTGGCGCCCGTTAACTTTGTCGAACGCAGCATAGACCTTCGCTTGAACGCCTTCTCCGAGAAGCTGGGGGTATACTTCATACTTGGACGCGATAGACTGAGATGACATTGTTATTATCTAGGATCGAGGAATAATTCTGCACGAAATTCGAACGTACCTCCATATCGCGTTTTTGTTCGTCACTCCACGAAGCACAATTTTGGTTATACTGAATAAAGCAGATTTCCTAGTTCTGCAGCCGTATAATATCATTGTGCTTCAACAACCACCCACCGTTATGATCACTTAGGTTCGTGGTATTGATGTGGGTGCCATAATGTGACGCACGATCACGAACAAAGAATAGAGGAACATTCATAGGTAGATCCTCGACTATGATGGGTGTGATTTCGAAGTGTTTCCGTGAAACACTTTCATCGTGGAGTTGGATAGTGCTGAGAATGATGTTAATATAATAAGTTTCACACCTTGATCATATGTATGATAATATATACCCTTTCGCTTCTCTTCCAATCTTAACAACACGGCGGGCGTCAAGGTCATACCCATCTGTTGATCAAAGATTAATATGCTTCTCAATTAGTTTATGTCGAAAGATACTCACGCCAGATCCCTGATGGAATATGTCTGATAGTTAGGTGGGCGACGACTGAACCTTGATCCTTTTTAAGAAAACGGATAGGCGTATCTTGTGGCTCGCCACCAAAGCTGACGTAGGTTTCGATACCGTCACTTGGTGACATGCTTGCGATGACTGTTATTAAAATGATTGTGACAACTGTTGTTGTTAATATTATAGCTTGACTTATGGTGGTGATGTGTTGGAAGACTAATTCGTTTGTTTTGTTGTTGTTACATAGCGTGTAAACAATGAAGTCACTTTCGGTGAGCTCATAGACAGCCAATCAAATATTGATTGTAAACAGATTCCATCCCGATTAGGAAGTAGTCCCAATCAAGCTGGCTTGCCACTGTCTTAAACGCCTGTGACTCAACCAACACTAAGGTGGAGCTCATGTGGGGCAGCTCTCACCTTGCTCCCCATAAGTTGCGGGTACCATCACGATTCACGTGATAGCTGGAGCCATCAATGTCACGTGTATGTAGGCCACAACTTTCTAGGTTGCCCTAAATCCAAAACCGTCTGCTACAAAAGTCGCGCTCGCCGACTGGCAATTCTTACTTCCGAAATTCTATTCCA
The DNA here is from genome assembly GCA_009806335.1 of Davidsoniella australis. Lineage (NCBI taxonomy): Eukaryota > Fungi > Ascomycota > Sordariomycetes > Microascales > Ceratocystidaceae > Davidsoniella > Davidsoniella australis. The sequence goes on from RHLR01000105.1 coordinate 31,353, forward strand.
CATCACCAAGCTTTAATCTCAGTGAGTCCTACCTTGCTACCTTTGGCCTTATACGACAGAGCTTCATATGTCTTTCACGATAGCGTCTTTTGCTTTGATTATTGTTATCTAAGCGAGTAGTCATTGTTGTCTTCGGCATTTGATCTCTTGAGACTGGCATCGCTCTTTCATCGGCACCTTTACTAACAAACATTCATCCAGGGTTATCAAGATGAGAGCTAAGTGGAGAAAGAAGAGAGTCAGACGCCTCAAGCGTAAGCGCAGAAAGATGCGTGCGCGCTCGTAAGTTTACATACATCACCTTTGAATCATCTTGAATACTAATATCATCCTAGCAAATAAACGCCCAACCCCCACACCGACTACAACATCTTCGGCTTGAAGCCTGAAGCATAGTTTTGATGACTAGCTTCCGAACCGCATCGTGATAATCAACCTATGGAGTGTTGATCATCCTCCAGAACGACAAACCTCATTACTTCGATACTACTTCGGCAACTCGTCACCTCCACCGTTAATTGGGAATTCGAGAGATGTCCATGAGAGAATCACTTCTTTACAATCAAACTAGTCGCTGGGAATTTTGGGAGCTATTCAATCGCGAACATCACCCATTGACAGATGGTTAAAACAAAATAAAAAAACGTTATCATGCTGTCCACATAACATTTTACATAAAACTTTACTTTTCATATCGTGACTACAGAAATATGCTCAATTTGACAACACTCTAAAATATGCACACGGGATATTCTCATCGTGGATGCAATTGCTAGTACTCCAATACATGAACTGCGGGGTAGCAATTGGAGTACACTAGATGACCTAGACACGGCTGTTTTACGCACTAAGTATAACGCAATTATCGCCACTCTTGATATCATGACGGTTGATGTGATACATCAAACTACATTCCGGGACACCAAGCTTCAGTTGTAAACAGTAAATAAGCAGGGAATACCCCACCAAAATTTCAACGTCCAATGTAATAGCAAGACCCTGGAGGGTGTGAATAAGCATATGCAGGTCTGATAACGGATAAACTACGGGTAATTGTGATAGCTAGACTTTTTTCGAGAAAAAGTTTTGGCATCGTCGTAAAGGCAAAGACTTGGGCTGTCAGTAGATAGGTGATGAACATTATTGTGCTAAATTATACATATACACAATAAACTATTTTTCTTGTTTATCATTCCTTTCCTCTGTTCACGCTTTCCATTTCGACTATACCCAATCTATCAACTCATTCATACGGTCATGCCCAGCCAAACGGACAAAAAGCGCAAGAGAAGCGATGATGGCGCTACTTCAGCGAAGACTGCGAAGCCTGTGAAGCTTCAGAGAGCCTTAAAGTCTACACCCACATGGATGCCTGCTGTCGGTGAGTTCAGGTCATAACACCGTCCGGTCATATTCGTCCTTCATCTAATTTCTGAGGTTTATAGACACATCCGTAAGCTTCAACATCCCGAACAATGTCCCATTCCACGTCTACAGCAAGAACAGTGGCTCGAAGCGGAAAGATGGCAAGTCAGAGACTCTTCTATACGCCAATGCGCACCCAATCATGGAATATACAGCCAAGGAAGACCGCTCATCAATGGTCAACTGCGGCCTAAACCACTTCGTTGGTGTCTATGACCCTACATCGAACTCCGTCAAGTTCGTGGAGGTTAAGAAGATGCTTCTCCGTGGTATTGTCAAGTCCCGCCAGCCTCAGATTTCAGAGGAGCCTGCCGAGAAGCTGGTACGTCTTGTCCCCAAACCCGCTATAATGAGCCTAACAATTCGTACTAATGTGTGTACAGAGAGCCATGGCGCAACGCATCGAGCTCAACAAGGCCTTTGGTACCCGCAAAGCTAAGAAGGCCATCGACGACATCAAGCTCAACGCCCTTCCTACCGCGGCCGCTGGCGACGAAACGAAACTCAGTGCCGCCGAATTGGCAACTCTCTCCGCCGTCAAGAAGAACGCCGCCACCATGCTTACCCGCGAGCAACTGGACGAGGCCGCCACTGCGAACAAGCCCATCCCGCGTCCCAACCTAGCCGCCACCGACATCCAGGATGTCTATCGCCCAGATGTCATTATTGGCCGCGAAGTCCTACACTCCATTGCTGTCAAAGACTGGATGGATGCCGTTTCTAGCGGAGAGAACGTCCAGTTGCGGTCACGTTTCGTGGCTGGCCGTCTAGTACGCATTGCCAACTCCAGCGAGAATGTAGAGCGTATGCGCTTACTCAGATTCTTGTACTATCTTTTGATGTATGTGTCGATGAGTAAGAAGACCCGCGACGGTCGCAAGGTTCCGCCTCGCACGGTATTCTCTGAAAAGATTGGCGCGCCTGATATCGTCAACTCTTACCTCTTCAAAACCTTCACAATCAACGGCATCATGGACAACTTCCACTACCAGCTGGCCCAAGCACATGCAGCTGTCTGGGCCTCTGTGATTGATAACTTTGAATTAGATACCACAGATCTGCGCTTCGATCTAGGTCTTGATCCAGCGGCCATGGACCAGATATTCCGCGAAATCGGTGCCCGGCCCAAGCAATACAAGCACCCTCAGACCAAGCAACAGTCCACTATGGCTAAGCTTGCTCTGCCTCTGGTGTTCCCCAAGCTTCGTCGTATGGCGGCTAGAAAGTAAGCTGGGAGAAAGTGTTGAGCTTGGAGAACTGAGGTAGTGGTGCTACTTGGAGTGTGACGAAAACGTTGGTTTAGTGTAACGCACCGGGTTAGATTTTTGGTACTTTCATACCAGAATTTTTAGATTGGAGTTGAATAGGAAAAGGAGGAGAATTGCACAGTCAGCGCAGGACGGCGTTGCACTTTTTGTTCAAGGCACAAAGGTAGATAGACACCTTGTACATTTTCATTTTCATTTGCATAATTTATGTCACACATGACTTGGGTACTCTTACGTATATCTCAACAAAGCATGTCGGAGTCCGTACTATTATACGGAACCCGTCTCATAGTTATAGTGAAAGTTAAAGACTATAATCATAGTAGAATTGACTTCCCTTTTTGGGCTCTCTCTAAACCCGACTCTGGTTATTATTCCTTTTCCGGTTATGGTTGCACTAACAAAGCTTGGAGTTCGGCTGCTTGCCTCGGCTGGTATCCCCTGCTCATTGTAGCAATTTGTAACAATGCGGAAGGAGGCAAGAGCAGTGGTTGAGATGGTTGAGCATTATAGAGATCATTACGAGGAATCAAAGGGCCTTGCTTCTCCATAGCGTTATATATATTTAACTTCTTGGTCCGTCCAGGCACAGTTGTCTGTTTTTTTCCCTTTTCTTTTGCGGGTTTATCTTGTCTTTTTCTTACCTTTAATCGATCTGCTTCTTATTCTCTTGACTGTTTCCACACACACACACAGATAATCACTAAATATGGGCGTCCTCGAAGTTGAATATGACGGGCCAATCGCCACTATCACGATCCGGAACAGCGAAAAACTAGGCGCTCTCAATCAACTTCAATACTATGAACTCGGTCGCTTGATGGAAGAGATCGCCAAGCGTGACGACATCTATATCACCGTACTGGTCGGTTCTGGTCGCTATTTTTCAGCGTATGCTACCACTATTTTCAACCCTTAACCACGCCCTGAACCTTGCTATTTACACATCTGATGTAGACTAAACGTGCCACACTTCATGCCTGATTAAAGACATTTTACTAACTTTAAATCTTATAAGTGGTGCTGATGTCACCTCAACGACTCTCACACCACCAAATCCCAACGCCACGTCCGCTGCAGAAAACGAACGCTATCGGTCATATCTTACTTCATTCGTCGCCTACAATCTGACCTTAGCGCGGTCCTTCTACACCCATCCCAAGATCCTCGTCATTGGGCTCAACGGCCCTGCGATTGGTCTATCAGGCGCCCTCGCCGCTCTCGCCGATTTCGTGTACTGTACACCTAAGACATTCCTATTGACTCCCTTCAGCTCGCTTGGTCTAGTTGCCGAGGGTGTGGCTTCACGCGCGTTGGTAAAGCGCATGGGAGTTGCCAAGGCTAACGAGGCCCTGATCATGAGCAAGAGGATCCCGTCCGCAGAGCTCAAGTCCAGCGGCTTTGTCAACGAGATCTTTGATGTAGCGGATGATCAGGCGTTCAAGCAAAAGGTGTTAATAGAGGTCAAAGATAGATTGGGTGGTCATCTTAATGGAGAAAGCCTTGTGCAGATTAAGGCATTGATGCGAGGGCCAGAAATTGCTGAACTGGACAAAATCAATGTTGCCGAGGTTTTCGGTGGCGTTGATCGGTTCATGAAGGGAATCCCCCAAAAAGAATTCGCCAAAATCGCTCGACGTGAGAAGCGCCATAAGCTCTAGGGTTAAACAGGGTTTCTTCATCACATTCAAAAGTAACAGCACTAACAAACAGTAGTACATAAATGAGAAAACAATAACAGATCAGATACCGTTAGAATAGGTAATACAAGTCAGAAATAAGCAAATATCTATCACAATAATCCAAACAACATGTGTGTGCGCCGCCAATAGTCTTGAGCAGACTTAGAAAGCTTCGTTTTGAAGGATTCATCCAAACCTGATGCCTCGAAGAAAAGGTTCTCTAGCTCTTGGAAGACTATTTCTTCGTCTGACGTTGAAAGTGGGTTGCGAAGATAGAAGACATCGTAAAGCCACTGAGTGACAAGATCTTTCGGTTGATCAAGAGCAGCTTTGGACTCTTCTTTTTTAATATCGTTTTCTTTGGGCTGTTCAACATCCGACTTATCATCTGGAGTATCCTCTGATGGCTCGGCTTCTTCGGGCTCTTTAGAGGGTAATGAATCTTTGGGGGTCTCTGTTTCTTGTTTAACCTCACTAGATTTATCCTCGGCATCATCCGTAGGTGAAACCCTGTCATCGGTTTGATCAAGAGTCTCGAAAGCCTCCTTCCAGCTCTGTTGGAGTAGCTCGCTGAGGTGTTGTCGCGTGATAGCGACAGCCGTGGTGCTCCATAGGTCAGAGTATTTGTCAGACATCGAGCTGGCCAGGTTGCGTAGAAACATGAATGTTCCAGGTGACGGCTGAGTAGGGAGCGCAGGTTCTCCATCCCAAAGACCACGACCAGAGACGGTCTTCTTAGAGAGAACCTTGAGTACGAACTCATCGAGGGGCGTGGTACAGGCATCTTTAACCACCGCCTGTTGTAGGCTGGGGATAATTTCTAAACAGAAGGGTTTAATAGATGGAATGTCGGGGAGTGATGAACGCAAGCCACGGATGATGCGCAGAAAGTATGCCGCGATACCACCGCTATTGGGGTTATCTTGTTTGTCTGTCCATAATTGGGCAAGTTTTTTCTCAAGCACAGCAAATTCTGTCTGCAAAGAAGAGTTCAAGCGAGTTTTAATCGCCTGAGGATCGTCTTTACTGAGTAGCTGCTGCCGAACATTGATGGTTTCCTCCGCTTCAATTTCTTCAAAGTCATTATCCCAGCGCTGGCGGCGTAGAAGGTCGACAATCTCATGCACTTCGTTGATTACAGAAGACCAGGCTTGATACCTGCTGACTGCTCGAGATACGGCATGATTGTATCCATTCATACTGGCAATGACTTCAGTGATCAACGGGACGGCACCTTGGCTTAATTCAAGATCGAAAGCGTTCAGGTCCCATATATCGATAACAGAGTCCGTTTCGCCCTCTACCCAAGAGTCGAGGGTAGAAGAAACTTCCGAGCTGACTAGGTGAATCTTGGTGACCTTTGTATCGAGGACACGGCGAAGATGGGAGTTGATGAGGTCACGTAACTTGTCCAACATCGCATCAGAGTCAATACCCTTGGCGCGGCTTCCGTAGCGAATCCAGTGCTGTAGGACTTCAGTTCTAAGATTCATGATGGCCTTGAACTCATTCACATGTGACAGAGCTTTTTCGAGACCGCTGAGAAGAGTCTTGCTGCCAGCATCAAGCCAACTAGACAGCATTGTACAAGCTTGCTGACCGTCCAGGTCATCGTGGCGGATGTATGGAGTGAAGAATTGGATTTCATCACCGCACCATTTTTCATGGGTATCGAGACGTAACACTTCTAGAGCACGTAGGCGAGGATCGGCAAGAAGGTGAGTCTTCTTAAGAGACTGCAGTTCTTGGGCTAATTTGGTGGGCACTAGATATTGAACATCGAGTAATGTGGAAGTAAACAGACCGAGAGCTTTCATGACATCGGCAGACTGGAGGTCCCGCTTATCCTCGTCAAGCTCGAATGCGACAGCCATGGCAGTTCCACGAACATGTAGGAAGTGTTGTAGGGCATCTTTAGCGCCGGAGCTAGTGAGGAGGCTGTACGCTGCCAGCGCCTTGAGGACAACATTACGTTCCGTCTCCTCGCGGACTTCCTCCAGAGCTTTGTCGATACCGCGACGGATCTTAGCTCGCGGAGCATCAAGCCCCTTATCAGCAATGACCATAACCTTGCGCGCGTATTTGCTCTTAGGCAACTGGCCCTTGAAGCTGTTGATCAACACGCGGCTTAGAATCAAAACCTTTGTAGCCAGAACCAAACGCTCACCGCGCCCGAGACTAGAGAGACCAAATGCCTCGCTGCCCCTCAGGACTCCAGAGAAAGCTAGCCTGGTCGCCTCCCACATCTTGGCTCGGGCCACGGCGCTAGCTTCATCGCTTGCGCTGTCCGATGTGGTAAGCTCGCCATATCGGGATAAACCAACAGTTTTCTTCTTGAGCACAGCTGCGCTAGTGCGAGCTCCCATGCGGTTTAGAATCAGCTGCACATCGTCGGCGTCCTGCTTCATCTGCACGATGGTATCGGCAGTACCTAGTAGATCGCGATAAGAGCTGCCGACCTTGTTGCGAAGAACGGCCGACTTCTCCTCGACTTGCTGGTGGAGAGACTTGTGGATAGCGCGGATCTGCGGCAAGGTAAACGTGGCTGCGAATACATCGGCTACTGAAGCCAGGTTAGAAGTATCGGGAGCTGCCATTGTATCACCGCACTTGAAATTGTGTTCTTTCCAAGACTAAAGTTTAGTGATTTTCAGCAAACGAAAACTATCCATAAAAAGAAAACAAAAACTAGATGTGAGCTATGCTGAAGTAGTCGTGATGCTTGTTGATGGTGTTTCTAGATCCAGAGCTTCCTTTTTGTCCCTACGAATCAAGGACACTTTGTTTGCGACAAAAGAAGCAATTGCAACCATCAAAGTATGACTAATCAGAGGCCGATTTTTAAGCTCTAAAAAGTGGGCCACTCAAAGAAGGCACGGTAAAACTTCCTCACAACTAAGAAAAGGCAAAAGGAGCGTGGGAGCCCAAGGAAAACATATTAAAAAGATTAAATATTGAAAAATGTACTGTAAGTGTACTTTAATACCTTGCTTCACCAAAGTCACAATTTTTTTTCAATTTTTTTAGCTATGATCCTTACATATGTATACATACTGGTTGTATTTAAATGCTTAAATCACAACCTTCTTCAGACCCCAAAAATCTTAAACTTAAGTATCGATAAAGGCAGAGTAGTAAGCTATTCAAATTTCAGCTTCATAACAGACATCAGATGCAAACTTCTGTAGAACTGGGATATCAAGGACTATGTCTGCTTCGTTAGGACCAGCACCTCTTGTGATAGATATTGCTTGCTGCAGTACTGGCTCTATGCAGCTTGAAGCTCTGGTTGTAGTAGCACCAGGCCGGGTTTGGCACACTTCCTCTTCCCACCTTTCTATCAGTATAGT